>JAPYYR010001467.1:0-14875 GCA_030523065.1 Aphidius colemani
TTCTGTCATTGTACTACGAAGGTCGTTCAATAAAAATTTCAAAGCCGAAAAGGTTCTTTCACCAGTACAATTCGTGACCATCATGCATAAAAATATACAAAAGCAAATTTCAAGATTCAGAAAGGTTGACTTTTGATTGATTTTTGATTGATTTTTGATTATTTTGTACATTTCTAGAATTGAATTTTCTTGTATAGATTCAACAGCGTTTAAATAGTTCTTAAATTGCAAGCACTTTGAAATTCGTGCCTCTTCAGATAGATCTGCATCATATTTTGTTGCAAGGTTTGTGCAATTTGGTCAAATTTTTTTCAATCTTTTAAATACTTTATAGTAAATATTTTCATTCTAATAGTTATTATATATCGGGCATTTTTTTCAGAGAATATTTATATTACCGACAAAAATCCCACCCTCAAATACACCCTCATGAATTTTTTCGAAACTTTTCACGCCGATGGTTAAATTCGAGCTAAGGAGACTCGACTATATACAATTTTATGTTATAACATATAATTTTTTCTCGGGTCAAGCACCTTGAAAATAAATAATATCAAACTTACTATTACTATTTAATAAAAAAATAATTTTTTACACTGATAAAAACTTCGTCGTATGTATGGAAACGAATCAAGTTGTAAGCTAAGCTTTACAAGCTCTACCGAACACGGCAAACCTGTATTATCGACTTGAAAAATCAAACAAAAACTGTATTTACGATATATAAATAAAAAATTATTAATATAATGATTATTATATGAATAAAAAAAAACATTTTTTTTTTAAACAAACAAATGAATTCATACGCTTCATTTAAGAAGAAATAGAAAATATTCTGTATTCTTCATAAATGTAAATGTACACCTAGTTCATTTTCAGAGTTTTTTTTTCTGATTTGTTATTCATAGGGGCTAACTTTTACGCCTATTTATATTCTCGAATGTTCTTTCATCGCAAATATCTCAGTATCAAAACCTACAATTCCAATTATTTTTTACCACAACAAAGAGAATTAAATTGACTTTTGATCAATACTCCATTGAGTACATGACATTATTTTTTTTAATACGTAAAAAATCATTAGAATTTAATACTCCAAAAAAAGTCTAGACCGCATTTTTTTTTCAACTATTTTTGAAAATTCATAGCTAAAAAACTAATCAATTAAAATCAATCTCATTTAAAAGAGGATAAAAAGATCTATTCAATATGTATGTGAATTTTAAAATTCATCGGTCAGTTAACAAGATAATTGGGATTGTATTTTATACTCCAAAAAATTACATCAAACCATTAATATTTTTCCATATGTTTTTTGATGTTTTTAATAATAATATTTATTTTTGGTAGAAGCAAGTATAAATTTAACGGTCTGAGAAGTGTATAGAAAGGTCGAGAAACCATTCTTGCTTGTTTGTGTTATTGAAATAATCTCCACTTTGAATAAAAACTCCTCTTGATTCCCCTCTTCTAGAATATTACCTCGTAACTGCTCGCAATTGCCAATGCTTTATCTCGAGCATGCGCAAATTCTACATTATCCCTCCTATTATATGTGCGCATTTAATATTTCGACAATGTATAAAAACCGATTGCACCTTTTACTCCAATCCAGTCCGTAATACTAATTCGTTTGAATTACATACATCTTTTGTGTTAAAATCAAAATAAATCAAAGCGTCATTATTTTCTTCGCTGAAGAAAATCATTAAAAATTACAGTTAAACTCATATCAATAAAGAAAAACATACATTTTGTTTTTTAAACTAAATTTTTTGAATAATAAAGAAAGAAGAAAATAAATTATTGGCATTTAATAAAAGTAATTTAAATAATCAATTTAAATATGTCAGATATTACTTGTGGCGAATTTGACCAATATGAGCATTTCAATTATGGTTATGAGCACAAGCACATATTTACTGCACACGGTGGAAAACAACGCAGCAAACTTGAATCAATTCAACACACAAATCAACACGATCCAAGTGGACATTCAAGAAAAATTCTCACTAAATTAATGAACTCTGAAAATAACAAGAAGTTTGTTAAATCAAAGGCTTAATTTCCTCAAAAGGTAAATATATTTTTATATAAAAAAAAAAATGCTAAATATATAATGTATTGATTTTTCTTGATGCTAAATGGCGGCCAAGGTCAAAGTGTACTGCGCCGTTATTGCTTTGTTTATTTTTTTTTTCATCATAACAAAAATAAATAAAGACATTTAAAATATTTTTTTTTTCAAAAATTTCACTTTGACACCAAAATATGACTTGACTGTCGTGATATTTGAATAAATAAATTATTAATAGATATTTCGAATTTAATCGATTGATACATAAATAAATAATTGTTGTTTAATTTTATTTTTTTGCAGTTTCGTGCTCATCTGTTCGTTCAATACCTCTCCTCAGTTCTTTGTCAACAAAAAAAGACTTCCAGAAGTGTGTTGGGGAAGATTGAATCAGCATTTATTCACGTTAATAATAATAATAATAATAATAAATATACCCATCTATTATATAAGATTATGTAGATCATAGAAAAAAAATCGTTCATAAATGATTCTATTAATTTTTTTTGTGATTTTTTTTGAGTGATATATCTCAAGATTTAAAGAAAAAAAAATAGAGACTACTATTATTATTAAGATAATTAATTATTTGTTCTTTTTCTACTATATTACTTGATTTATTGATGAAATAAAAACCGTAGACTAATAAGTTATGAATCTGATATAAAAAATGTATGAAGTATTATGTAAAATAAATGAAAACCAAAAAAAAAATATAAATATATTTTTGTCAGTCTCTAGTTATTTATATTATAATTTTTCAACTTGTAGCAAAATTTTATTTTAAATAATATTTATATTTACAGTTGATGTGAGTCATTGAAATAAAATATTATCATGCGAAAAAAATAAATAAGATAAGACAACTACGACGCAGTAAAATAGTAAACATAAATTTAGTAGCATGCCTAGTGCTGCCTACGTGCTTCGAATGAACATAATCAGTTTTTTTATTTATTTAAAATAACCAAGGCCAGAAAAGACACTTGGTCATTTAAAAAAAAAAAAAATATATATATGACTCAATGAAAATATATATATAGAAGAATAATAAAATGATTAAAAGACTCATTAATGATTTAAAAATTTATTTTATTTATTGAGGAACAATAAACAACATAATAACTTGTTAATATATTTTTCATTATCCAAAGACAAAAGAAAAAAAAACACCTAAATACACATTATAAAATATATCGTAATTTTTAATATATTACACTCAGTATTTTCATTTATGAAAAAATATATTTAAAAAAGATTAACTTCCTTTTTGTTTTTTTTTTTTTTTATTTTTAAATTAATTGTATTTAATGCGATACCGTTTTTCATCTAGCTCTTGTTTTAATATACCAGATAATATAAATTCAACAGTTACAACTGGTATATCACGATTAGCTGGTGCTTTTGATAAAATTTTTGTTACATGTTCACTGTCAGCTTCACAACTTATAATAACTGTTTTTATTGGCCAAGCTCTTGGTGCTCGAACTAATGTTTTACCACCACTAACTTGTATTATACTTTTTATTTCAGAAATTGTTGGCTGAACCACTTTTGGTGTTATGAGAAGTGTATAGTCTTCGAGTAATTTTTTTTCGCTGGCTCGTTTCAAACTTTCTACCAATTTGAAGTCAAATTTATTCTCAGCGATTGGATCATGAAGTATATATGCTTCTGATTCAACAAAATGTCCTGATTTTTTACTGGATTCAATCCATTTGACTGATACAATTGGTATGCTTCTTGATACTGCACAAAAAAATTTAAATGTTCTCCTTACTTTGTCAGTAACAAGTATAGTCGCTTGTCCTGGCTTATCAGTTACCAATGCACCAAGTTTTAAAGCTGCAAGTCGATAAGTGTCATCACTAAGACCAGTAAATAATATTATGTGATTTTGTGAATTACTTTTTGATCTTACTGCTCTTGATGGAGATGTATCGATACTTGTTTCAGAATTTTTCCTCAATTTTTTTAGTGATGGTTCTTCTATATTTGTTGATTCATCAATTACTCCATCAGTATCATACACAGTACTTTGTCTTTTAGCTGCTTTTATACATCTTGATCTACTTTCTGATTTATCATTTGCATCAGAATTTAATTTTCGAGTGGTTATATTTGTATTTTCAAGTTTTTGTTTTTTAACAACTTTTTTAATTTTTTCATCTAATTTATTTGGACTTTTTAGTGGTGATTCTTCAACCTCATCTGGTACTTCTACATCATCAGAAATTTTTAATTTTTTCTCAATTTTTGATGGAATATCATCTGTTTCTTTGGATGTTGATTCTTGTTTTCTTTTTGAACTACCACGTCTTGTTTTTTCAATTTGAATATCATCATCAGGTATCTCAACAACTTCTACATCGTTATTAATAATTTTTTGCCGATTACGTGTTAATTTTTCTTTTGAAATATCATCACTTATCTCAGGAATTTTTGTATTTTCAGTTTTTGTTTTAACACGTTTTAAGTGTTCTTTTGGTACATCATCAACTGTCTCTGTAGTTTTTAAATTATCATTTTTAATTTTTAATGCTGTTTTCCAATGTAGTTTTGGTTCTTTTTTAGTTTTAACTGGTTTTGTAGCTACTTTATCAATTGATGATTTATTTTTTTTATTGGCTGTTAAATACGAATCAGCCATTTTTTTAATATCCTCATAGCCAAGATCTTCTATATCAGAATCATCAGATATGACAACATTATCAATTGGCGTTTTTGTTTTAATTGGTGTCTTTGTTTTATTTGGTGAATCTGTTTTAATTGGTGAATGTTTTTTTACTGCTGACTTTGTTTTTACTGGTGATGAAAGTGGACTTGTACTTTTTCTTTTGGTTAATGGCATATTAATTAATGGTGATGGAGTTTCTAGTGGCACTGGTGATTTATGTTCAACTGGTGTAGTTAAATCACGTGATGAACTTGGTGATCTTGAACTACTACACGTGGGATTGTAACTGCTCATGTTGAATACTGGCAGATCCGCAAGAACATCATCATCAGATGTTACTGATTTTTTTGCTTTTCGACTGGTTGGATGATTATCAGTTTTTCCAAATACTAAAAAAGTTTATTTAATAAATTAATTAATAATTAAATATTCAAATTATCATGAGTTTTAAATGCTATATTTTTACTGACCTGAAAAATGAGTATCACCGTCGTCTGAAAAATTGTCTTTGGCTGATTTTTTTTCAGAATTTTTATTATTTTTCAAATCTAAAAAAAAATGAAAAAAAAAAAACGTCTTATTGATATTGAAAATATTTATTTTATCATTCAAAACTAAGTGATGAACCTTTTTGGCTTACCTGATTGACAAGAAAGGTCTTGTTGATTTTTTTGTCTTGTTAGTGGAACAGATTCATCAGCCTCGACAGCAACGCCATTCAAAAATCCAGCAGTTTCAAACTCATGATTCAAGCCTTTATCTTTTGATTTAGCAAAACTTTTATTTTTTTGTAACAAACTCTTAACTTCATCATCATCATCATCATCACTATCATCGTTTTCTTGAGTGTCAGGAAAAGAAGTATTTTTCTTTTTGCTGGTTAACTTTGTAAAATAAAAATCTTGGGAATCAACATTTTTACATGAAATTTTTCTTTTGCTTTTACGTAAATTATTTTCAACATTTGGTTTGCCTTGAATGATTGATGAAACTGGTCCATCATTATTTTCATCATCTTCATCATCATCATCATCATCAAGTAAAATTGCAAGATTTGACTTTTTAGTTTTTTTCTGAGGTAGTGATGTTTTTTCTTCGACTTTTTCCGTTGCCAGAGCTTCTGTTTTTTTTATTGAAGTATTTAAGGCATTGTTGGCATCATTATCACAATCATAATCATCATCATCATCATCATCATCAAGTAAAATTGCAAGATTTGATTTTTTAATTTTTTTCTGAGGTATTGATGTTTTTTCTTCGATTTTTTTCGTTGCTAGGGCTTTTGGTTTTTCTAACAAAGTATCTAAAATGTTGTTATCATCTTCTTCAGGAACTTTAACTGCTTTTAGAATATCCTCAAGTTGTTGAGTCATTAATGGCTCTGAATTATCAACTTTTTTATTCTCAACTACTTCATCTTCACCAAACATACTGTTCATATTTTGAGTAACATTAAAATCGTATTCTGATACTTGGCTATCATTCTTGGAACATGTACCAGGAATTTTAGTCTCATCTGTATCAAAGTTTATTGAAGCATCATTTTTTGAGTTAGCTGTATTTTTTTTTATTGGAAATGGTGTTGAAGTTGCAATTTTATTTTGTTTTTTCAATGGACTTTGATTAGTTGTATCAAGATTCAATGTGGATAAACTGTTATTAGATGCATCAGTTGATTTTTCATTAGATGACTCACTTATATAGGTCTTTGATGCAGCTCCTGTTGAACTTTCATCACCTACCATTGATTTATCAGTATTTTTCACATTGGAAACATTTAATTGTGTTTCTTTTTGTCGCTGAATATTTCCAAGTGTAATTACTTGAGTTATAGCTTCATCATCATCATCATCATTTGGTCTCTGACAGTTGTTGATGACCTCTGTTGCCTCTGAGTCATCAAATTCTGTGTATTTATTCACTATTTTGTTATTTTTTTTCTGTTTCAACAAACTTCTGGGAGAAATAATTTGCGTGAGAGCATCATCATCATCAACCTTAACTGCATCATCTTCATCATCAGATATTAAATTTTGTCCTTGATATTTGTTAATGACCTCGGTTGCCTCAGTATCATCAAAATCTGATGATTTATCATTTCGTTCATTTTTTAACATGTTTCTTGAAGAAATAACTTGTGTTGGAGCTTGATCATCAACCTCATCATCATCATCACCAGATGTTTCATTTGGTCTCTGACATCTATTAATAATTTGAGTAGGTTCACCATCATTAAAATCTGTATTTTTAGAAACAGTTTCATCATTTTTTTTTGGTGTTAATAGATTTTTTGCAGGTACAACTTGTGTTAAAGCTTCATCATCAACTTCCCAATCATCACCAGAATCTCTATTTGCTTTTTGACACATGTCAATAATTTGTGTTGGCTGAGAATCATCAAAAAATACATTTTTCTTTTTTGTTTCATGGGCAACTTGAGTCACTGCCATATCATCAACGTTATCATCTTCATCAGCCAATGATTTGTTTTGTCTTATTGATGATTTTGGTAACACTTTTGAACTTGTAGGTTCAATCAGCTGTGTCTCAGCTATGTCATCATCAGAATCGAATGAAATATTTTTCTGAACTAGTGATTGCTTGTCTTTATCAGTCTTCGACGAGATATCTTGTTTTAGGTGTTGGACAATCTGAGTTGCAACTGTCGATGGATCTTCTTCTTCTTCATTTTCTTCATTATTTTTACTTAGTTCTTCAATTACGGATGATTTTACGAGTTTACCTGAATCTTTAGCAAGATTATTATTATTTTCTACAATATCTGACGTTTGTCTGGATGGCACCAATGAATAATTTCTCTCTTCGTCTGTCTCAGAATCATCATCGATATTTTTATTATCATTTTGTAATTTATCTTTTTTATTGATTATTTTTTTTTCATCATCGTCGTCTGTATCAGCCTCGTCACTTTCTTCAATCACGCGACTCTGGTTATCAACTAGACTCATTACTGATTTATCGCCATTGACCGGATTGTTGATTATAGTTGAACTGTTTGAATTTTTGATTATTGATAATGATGTTTGTGCTTTTTCATCGGTATTTAATAATTTTTTATTCATTTTTTCGGGACTAACTGATGAAACAGCATCGTAGAAACCTTCTTCATCAGTAAAATCACTGTCTGAATCACTATTTACATTTTTACCATTTTTAATATTTTTTTTATCACCTGGTTTCATTATTTTTTCAATACTTTTTGATTTTTTAGCACTTTTTGATTCTTTATCATCTGTTGAATCACTGTCAGAGCTCAATGAAAATCTATTATCATTTTTAACTTTTGTTAATTTTTTTGTTTTTTCATTTGATGATTTTTTTTCAGGGGTAATTAAATTATCTTTTTGTCGTTTGTCAGGTGTTTTATGTGGCGAAAAGAGAAGATCTTCCTCATCACTGTCTGATATAATTAAAATACCATTTGATTTTGAATTATTTTTATTTATTTTTAATTCATCTTCATTGTCCAAATTACTAGGACATTTTTTTTCAATTTTTTTCCCATTTATATTGGCAAGAAGATTGTCTTCTTCATCAGTATCTGATTCTTCAATAAAATTTATGGTTTGTTTCGAAACTGGAGTTTTTGATACATTTTCTTGATTTACCAGTAAATCTGGTGATTCACTCATTGATCTGTTTGTCTCGTTATTTTTTTCCTCATTATTTAATACTGGAGCTGTTGTTTCTTCTTTTATATTATTAACTGAAGCATCAAGAGCTCTTTCTTCATCATCAGACATTAATTCCACAATTTTTCTTGAGCTTGGGACTTTATCGTTATTTTTTTTCTTACTATTATCATTGATATCTATAATATGACCAGTCGTAGTAAGATCAAAGTCTTGAGTTGCATCATCATCATCATCATTATCATCGTCACTATCATTAACAGTAAGATCAAAGCTTTGTGTTGGCATTTCATTGATTGAAATATTTTTACTGGTTTCAACAGCCTTTGGAACTTCAAATTGTTGTGTTTCAGCATTAAAAATAGAACTTTTTTTACAGATTGATTGATTTACTGATAAGTCAGTATTACTTTTAAGATTTGATGAATTTTTTGTTGATGATTCATCATTCTCCTTATCATCATCATTATCATTATGAAAATTCTGTGTTGATTGATCAAATATACTTTTATTATGAAGTACCGAAGAATCTTCATTGAACTGTTGTGTTTCGACTTCATGAATTGATTTTTTATCATTTTCATTTGTTGAAGTATTTAAATCATATTGCTGTGTTTGTTCTTCATAAATTGATTTTTTATCATTTCCATTTGTTGAAGTATCCAAATCAAATCGCTGTGTTTGATCTTCATGAACTGTTTTTTCACTGTTATTAGATTTTTCATTTTTATCTGGATCAAATTCTTGAGTCTCTATTTCGGATATTGATAAATTTATTGACTTTTCATCATTTGTTTTAGTGCTATCATCAAGAATTTGTTGGTCAGAATCAGTCAGTTTTATTTCTTTCGTTGTTATTGATTCTTTTGATGTACCCGGTAATGATGGACGACGAAAAACATCTTCGTCGTATTGCTGAGTACCAAGAATAACTGATGCATCACTTTCATCAGCTGATGAATCAAATTGTGGTGATTGAATTGATGATTTTTCTTGTAATATGTTTTTTCTTTGTTTAATACCTGGATGAGGTGTTTCTGGAACGTATAGTGAATCATCATCAGATTTTGTAAGCATAAAAAAGCCCTTAATTAAACCAAACATCAATGATGCACCATCATGCAACTCGTAAAAACGCTCAGGACGTAAAAATTCATTATTCATACGAGTTTTATTCGATGATTTCAAATCCATAATAAATATTGTCTTTAGTGATGCCTCAATTTCAGCATGTTTTTTTGATACAGTCTGAAAAATAGATAATTAGTTATTAGTTAAAAGATAACTATTATTGTAAACAGAATATATTCTTTATTAATTTTTTAATGTTATAAAAATATTTATCCTCTTTGTCATAAGTTTACTCGACATTTCAGATTTATTTTTTATTTTTTGTAACAAATATCTCTTCTAATCGATTCGATTTATTATTCTAAAGGCATAAATGAATTTTAATGAATGTTAATTGAACAGCTATGAAGTTTAATTTAAAAAATATTAATAATCAATTTATTATTTATTTATTTTTTTTTCATGAATTATTTACTTTTTATTTCAAATTAGCTTTTGTATTAGTTTATGTGGTCGTATAAAATTGATTGGAGAGGTATATTTTGTATTAATTATACAGACTAAAAATTTTTAAATTAATTTACTTATTTATACAAATTAAAATGAAATTATGTTTTCAAAACAATATTATATTGACACACTTTTATTCTAAAAAAAAAGTAATCAATTATTGATTATAATCATATTGTTTTAACATATAAAAAAAAAATTTGAATTTTTCAATAAATTATTTCTATTTTATGAGTTTATAAATTTGAAATTGCGGCGAATATAATATTCAATAGTTTCTGTATAGACGAAAACATTGTTTATCATCACATTTGAGATTATTTTTCGGTGTTATCCATTTTTGTTTTTTTCTTAAACACGCGATAATTTTGTGATAAATTTATAAATATGATAGGAATAAAAAGAAAAAAAAAACATTAAAAATCAGTCATTATGTAAAAGAAATATTAAAACTTGAAGATAACAAATAATAACATAATGAAAATATAAAGTTAAAATAATTGATTATTTATATTTAGCATTAATTATCAATAATGAAAAAAAAAAAAAAACTATTTCCAATATTTTTTTCAATTTTTTGCAGATAAACAAAAATAAAAAAATTGTATTCAGTATTGACAAGTTGTTGTTATTCATTCAATTTTATAAAAAAAAAATGTTCATAAATTGAAATAATTTACTTAATTTTATAAAAAAATTTGATAAAATTAAAAAATAATATTTATCGTATTCATTATTTAACAGACAAAAAAAAAATATACACAACCAAAATATTTCTTAATTTGATAATTATGATTGATTCACAAACGTACGAATCAAAAAATTAAATCCAAAAAAAAAAAAAACACTACGTTTCAAAATAAATTAAGTAATTTCGATAACCCTTATTTATTTATATCATGACACCAGACATTACTTCTGATTAACTGATGTTATTAAATATAAAAAAATAATTCAATGTTTTTAAATAATCAAACCCTTGAAGGGTATATTTATTTTAAAATTTTATTTTATTAATAAAGTTGAAATTGACTCAAAGGTTATTGACACAATAAATAAATTTATGCAAATTAATTTTGCTGATTGTTGCTACTGAAGTTATCAATAAAAAACATTTTTATAATAAATAAAAAAAAGTTTTGATAGAAATGAAAATAGAATATTTTTATAAATTACTAATAATAATTTTATAAATTTATCACTTGATAAATTAGGGTCTTGAACTTTATATTTTATATTAGCCGATATAATGATGTAAAAAGATTGAAAAAAATTAAATAAATGTGTACTATCAGTATTTTGATAATGAGCAACAAAAATACTTATTAATCGGTGATAATGTTATTTAAATATTAAATTAATCAGTAAGAACTTTGTAATCATTTTTAATTTGAACCAAACGGGAGTAATTTTAGTGGTATAAATAGTGGATGAATTAGTTAAGAAAGTACCAGTCTCATCTCAACAATTGTCTTGTTGAGATTAGTCAAAATGAAGATGCTTGCCTTACTTTGTCTTCTGCCATTGGCACTAGCTGTGCCTGACTTCATGAGAGGTCCAGATGGACCAAGAGTTGTAACACCGCTTGGTGGTATCAAGGGTTTTTACAAACACTCATTCAATGGAAGAAAAGTCATGGCATTTGAGGGTATACCATACGCACAGCCACCAGTTGGGGAACTTCGTTTCAGAGTAAATTTAATACTTTATATTAAAAATATTATTGAATCATTTAATCATACAATTATTTCATGAATAAGTTATTTAAAATGAATTTTTAATGTTAAAATATATATTTAAATGTGTACTTCAATTTTTTTAGGCACCACAAAAAGTTAAGTCATGGATGCCAGGTGATATTGTTGCAATCAAAACTGGTCCACCATGTACTCAATACATTCATACACCAATTGATGCTAAAGAAAGAATTCATGGTGCTGAAGATTGTCTCTACTTGAATGTCTATAAACCAGTTGTTGAAAGTTCAAAAGTACTTCCAGTTATCGTTTGGATTCATGGTGGAGCATTCCAATGGCATATGGAATCAAAAGATGGTGAATTTACAAAACCAGATTACATTATGGATCGCGATGTTATATTGGTTACATTCAGTTACCGTGTTGGACCACTTGGTTTCTTGTCAACTGGTGATGATTTAATATCTGGTAACATGGGTCTTAAGGATCAAAGTTATGCTATTCGTTGGGTCAAAGAAAACATCAAAGGTTTCGGTGGTGATCCAGAAGAAATTACACTCTTTGGTCTCAGTGCTGGTGGTGTTTCTGTACATTATCAATATCTTACTCCCCTCAGTAAAGGACTTTTCAAACGTAAGAAACAATTTTTTAAATAAATTTTAATTTTCTTTTTCAAGACTTGTTGATTTTATAATTATTTAAAAAATATTCAGGTGGTCTTTCATTCAGTGGTAATGCATTGAACCCATGGGCAATTACCGAAGGTACATTGGAAAAAGCTCAGAAACTTGCAAACATTGTTGGATGTCCAACAGCTGTTGTTGAAGAAATGGTTAAATGTTTAAAGACACGTCCAGCTCGTCAAATTGCCCGTGCCGACATGGACTTTATGGTAAATTATAATTTAAGAAAAAAAAAGAAACAAAAATAGCTCTTAATTAATAAACGGAATAATTCAATTAATTTAAATAATTTTTTAAAAAAATTGTGTAGCCATTTTTCTTCAATCCAATGACACCATTTGGACCAGTTGTTGAAAAACCAACTGCTGAACAACCATTCATTACTAGAATTCCACATGAAATTATTGCCAGAGGTGAAGCATACGATGTACCATGGATAACTGGTGTTGTACCAGAAGAAGGTCTTTACCCAGGTGCTGATTTCTGTGCTGATCCAGTTGCACTCAAAGAATTTGATGCAAGATACGACGAACTTGCACCATTTGTATTTGATTACAATTACACTATTCCACTTTCAAAACATCATGAAGTTGGAAGAAAAATTCGTCATCATTACATTGGTGATAAACCATTAGACAAACATAGTGCAATGGAAATTGTTCATGCTGTTGGTGATCGTTTGTATGTTATGGGTGGTTTGAACGCTGTTAAACTTATGTCAAAGTATAATAAGAGTCCAATTAGATACTACTACTTTACTTATCATGGCGCTGACAGTCTTGGATATCCAATGACACGTACCAATGAAGATTGGGGTAAGTTTAATGAGCATTTTAATAAATTAAATATTTTATTTATAATCGAAACAACGAAATTTTATTAAATAGGTGTTGCTCACGGTGATGATCCATACTACGTTGTTGGATCACCCTGGATGAACCCAACTACAACTCCAATGGATCGTGCTATGCAACGTGAACTATTGGATATATGGACCGGTTATGCCATTAATGGGTAAATTAATCATGAATTTAAATTATATAACTCGTTATTATTTGAGTATAATTAATTTTTTTGTTTATTTTATTAAATAGAGTACCAGATGTACCAGTTGAATGGACACCAATTAGCCCATCTCAAAGTGAACTGGTCTATCTCCATATTAAAGGACCAGGTCAATATGCAATGGACTCTGATAAAGACTTTGGACATATCAGTCTTTGGAATAGCATTGACTTTGCTGAAGGCAAAGTTGCTGGCAAACGTGTTGAATTATAAATTAACTAGATATACTGGATGATTTTGTTGTCTTGGATTATTCGTTTATGTTTTGTTTTTGTAAGCATTTATTATTCATGATCATTGATAATTATTATTTTTTTATTTAACATTCATCATGTTTTAATAAACTAAGCAATAAATTTTTAAGAGAAATAAATAAGATTATATGATAAAAATAATAATAGGTGTTGTTATTTTTTGGTTTGGTACTTACAATATCATTTATTTTGATATCACATGCTGGATGTCTTCCAACTGTTGTCAAACCTTTGTAGATTGGATGCTTTGAACCACTTATTTCAATTGTACCAATCTGTAAATTGAAATTTAATTTAATTGTTAGTTATTTCTGTAAATGTTTGTTGTTGTTGGTGATGTTTTAGTTTTTTACCTGAATTTTTTCATTCAGCTTTTGTGATAATCCAGATGACGAAAAACTTTGAGAGCCTTGATTGTCCTCATCAAGTACTTGCGTTGCTTGAAACTCTTCCATATTTTTTTGTTGTTAGTTAAACTCGAAGAGTTTGATTATTATTGGCAAAAAAAAAAACTTGTAGATAAAAAACGTTAAAAAAAAAAAAAAAAGTTCGGCAGTTATTTTATAACCTCACATTTGAGAAATCGCCAAGCGGGTCTTAAAACATGGATGTGAATAGTTCTGAAAAAACCGAGTTTTGTTGACGCTTACTATATTCAATTCATTTAAAACAAAACAATTTATTTATATATATTTTGAGTTCCGTGTTTTCGAGATATCATTTACACAAATTTACGCGAAAAAACAAACGAACCAACATAAATAAGCAACCACATTACAAACACATGTCATCATTTTTTTTTTTTGTCTTTAAGGGTGCAAACTCACGAAACGCCAGGCTTGGGGACCTGAGCGCCTAGAACTATCTGCCCGACCTGAGAAAATTTATGAATATAAAAGTCCCCACAGTCGTGACTATTCGAAATTTTGTTGGAAAGAGCTGTCTAGTGATTTATTGTAGGATTAATCGAAGCGAGTTTTTTTGCAAGGTCAGATTCGTTCAAAGCATATTTAAAACTGGCTTTCTTTAATTTATACATCACGTAGTATTGAAAATGCCATTATTTTATTTTTTTTTTGGTTGACTTATTCGTCTAGGGACATTGATTTTAAACGGTTTCTCAATAGATCACTCAAGAAATATTTATTATTGCCCATTTCATTCCATAAATTTATTTTCCGAATTTAA
>JAPYYR010001468.1:0-15153 GCA_030523065.1 Aphidius colemani
TTGATGGTAAAAAAATTCAATTATTATAACTGAATAAGTATATTATTTTAGTAAATAAAAATTTATAAAATCAAGTAATATTATGAACACTTTTTATTTTGTTTAAGTGCTAGAATTGTTGAGTGCAATCGACCAGATTTAGTAATAATGATGGTAAAAATGAGATAGTCTTAAGGTGCTTTCTTTCAACAAATCATAAGTAAAAATAAATGAACCATGATATAGTTAACTTATTGTGTATTATTAATTAATTTAATGATTACTAGTGATCTTTCAGAGTTCGCCGAGCGATAAATAATACTTCATGCATACGTATTCGTTGTTTTTTAAGATTTGATACTTCCTTTGGTTTCTGTTTGCTTGATAGATTTTTAAAATAAAAATTGATTTGGAAATTTACGGAATTTACCTCTTCGATTTTATAATTTCCTAATTTTTTTTTTCAAAAGCGCTGAAATTGTTTATAGATCACGGTTTATGAAAAGTTGGTCATTAAAAAATTACTAATTTTATATGTTAGAAATTCACAGTTATCGTAATTACAAGTTTTACATTAATATTTTCCAGCCAATTTACAGTGTAAAGTAGTTAAGTGGAAACCATAAAAAAGAAAAACCTGTTGGCTTTTCGTTCTTTTAATTTTTGGCACAAGTTGAAACCAGTTAAAACTTAACCTAGCGCACAGCAAGTTAATAATTTTTCATTAGTAATATTTGACTAATGAAAAAACAATTGTCAATAATAATTATACTGAATAGCAATTGCATCCAATCGATCAAAGAATTGATCATTTTTATTGACAAATTATTTTATTTATTTTTTAAAATTTAGCGTGTCATTTGACAAGTGTTGGCAATTAAAAAAAATATAAAAATTGGATGCTGTGAATTTTTTTAATCAACAAACCCAACAATGAATTTAAAAAATATGTTTTTTAAATTTTTCTTGGCTTTTTTCATTTCATGTGAGTTTTTTGATTTATTTTTATCAAATACAGATATATTTTTATTTTATTATTTGATTATTTTTCAGTTAATGCCTGTCAAGCAAATCCAGTCCCAAACGATTCACTGCCTTCTAATATGACAATCACAGAAATTTTTTCTAACTTAGATTCTGCAATCGTTTTTATAAACAGTACGACGGATATAAATGAAATTCATAGAAGAGCGTTGTTTCTTTTTATAAATAGCCCTTTAAAGCCATATATTAAACTATTTGGTTTGGTAGAGTTTTTTGTATATGTTAAACTTATTCTCTTTATGAACTCGAATAAAGATGAAATAGATAAAAATTTTAAAGATTTTTCTGAAATAGGCCAGGTCTCTAGAAGCATTCATCTCAATTCAACTGATATAGATTTATGTATCAATCAATTGGATGTAATAATTGAAAATCTTGAACATACAATAATAACACGACGATTAATCATTGGAAAACTTATTAATCTTGGAGAAGAGATTAAATTAGATGGATCCGACATAACAGATTTGCTAAATATTCTTGACTTCTGGAAGGAGAAGGTTGAATATTTTAACCTTTCCAATGCCAACCAAACAAAGACACTACCAATTGATTCGCCACCTTCTAACATGACAGTCTCAGATCATTTTTCAAGCTTAAATTCTGCAATCGCTTTTATTAACAGCACAGAAGATATATATGAAAGTGACAGAAAAAAATTGCTTCAGATGATTGATGGGCCTGTCAAACAGTCTATTAAAGAACATATGTCTTCCAATTTACTTTTCATCTCGATACTTGTGGGAGCTATTGACGAAGTATTAGAACTTATTGATAGAATTAAGCTCAATTCAACTGACATAAGTTCTTGCATCAATGAAATAAATGTTATGATTGAAAATCTTAGGAAAAAAAAAATAAGCAAAATATCAGTAATTAAAAAACTTAATGAGCTTGAACAAAAGATTAACAATGGGACCTTTATAAATCCTGAATTGTTTAAATTATCATCGTCTTTTAAGCATTATAGGGAATTGAAACATCATAATGATTTAAAAAGCATAATTCATCATCATTTTTCTAATATAGATTCTGCAATCACTTTTATTAAGAGTGCAAAGGATATGGATATCAGGAAAATATTTCTTCAAATAATTGATGGGCCTCTAAAAAGGTCTATTAAAAAAAATATGATTTCTGGTATAGTTAATTTCTGGTTAAAGGTTGTGAAGGAATTTAACATACCAAACGATAAGAAAGCCAAAGTTTTTGAGGAAATATCACAACTTATTGCAAGTATTAAACTCAATTCGATTGACATAAATTCTTGCAGCAATCAAATAAATGTTATGATTCAAAATCTTAGAGAAAAAAAAATAACTGAATTATCAGTAATTGAAGGTCTTGATAAGCTGGAACATAGCAATAACGATGGGTCTTTCGTAAATTACGAATTGCAATACTTAAAATCGATTTTCGAGACTTACAGTGACAGTGAATATGAATTATTAATCGCTAATTAATTACCTCATTAACCCAATGGTAAAAACTGGAGACTATATTATATGATTATTGTATTTGATGCCATTGACGTCATAAAATATTTTTTTTTAATAATAAAATGTCGAAAAAATCATTTCTAAACAAAAAAATTATGTGATAACTTTTTTTATAACTCCAATCATACCAAATATATTTTATTATTGGAATTTTTTTTTTTTAACTATATATTTTATGGTTTATGTATTGCAACTGATATGCTATATGCATTCTACCATGGTACAGTAGAATAAAATAAATTTTATAAATAATTATTGGCTCAAATTTATTAAATCGTATTTAAAAATTTAATAATGTGTAAGCATTGTAATTATTATCAAAACTATTTTATGTAAAAAAATCTCAATCTAATAAAATCTTATTGAATTATAACAAAGTAATTGTATAATGAGATGTATTATACAATTTCGATGAAAGAAAATGATTATAAATATCTCACTAGGATTATCCTGCCAGCTCACAGTGAAAAGCAGTGGAAAGTGAAAACCAACAAAAATTAAAAACATGTTTGGTTGCTCACCTACAAAGTACAAACACATATAATTGTATGCAATCATAGCACTGGGCACACTTCTCGTCCTTAAATTTATAATCCTGCTGTTACAACATAACCCAACTGACTTAGGTAAGTTATTATTATTACATTTTACCGATAAAATCACAATTAGCTATAATAATTATATCAAATAACAATCGCATCCAATCCTTCAAAGTATTAGTATAATTTTAATTTGCTTCTCAATACAAGGACACTATATGTTCACATGTTAATAAATAATTATTAATTGGAATTTCGTATGAACAATGAGCACACTATGTTGTTCATATATTGTTAAAACATTAAAATTGTGATTGAATAAATATGTTTTAAGTGATATATTAATTATTCTTACAAAAAAAAAAAAAAAAAATTGTTAAAGTTTAACTATTAATTGATAGTTTATGATAGATTACAATATATTAGACGAAAATTAAATAGAAAAGACAAAAAAATTTTAGAAAACTATGGTATGACTTATTGCATTATTAAATTGTTTATTTTATTTCGATTTTTTTTTCCTTTTTTTCAGATTTTAGTGTGACGTCTTAGTGGTGTTGGTGTATTGAGGACATAAAATATTCATTTTGTGAATTTTTTTTTTATCAACAAACCAACAATGAGATTGTTTTGTACATTTTTATTGGCCATTCTCATTTCATGTGAGTTGTCTACTATACATTTATTAAAAAAATACTTCATATCTTAAACTGTCAGAAAAATTTTATTTTTAAATACCATTTTTTAGATAATGTCATCCAAATAAACTCACTCCCAATCGATTCACCATTCGATGAATTAAAAGCACATTTTTGTAGCATAAATTCTACAATCGCTTTCATAAAAAATTCAAAAGAAATAGATGAAATCGAACGACAAACATTGCTTCTTCATATAGATGCAACTATAAAGCGAAATATTGAACAAGACATAGTTAAAGCATTATATTCACTATGGATTGATGCTATTGGCAACGAAACTAACAACAAAGATTTTGACGAAATACTATGGCTTACTCATAGAATTAACACTGATTCATATGATATAGATTCCTGGATCAATGAAATTAATATAATGATTGCAAAGCTTAAGAAAACAAAGACAACTCAAACATTACTTATTGAACATCTCAATAAGCTTGAAAAAAAGATGCAGCTAAATTGCTTTGTATTGCCAAATATGCAAGAAGTTATCGCATTATTCCAGTTATTCTCGAAAAATAAAAAATTATCACCTGTTTCTCCACCACGGTCATAATGAAATCATGATCAAAAAGGAAAAGTTATCTTGAATCCCATAATCATCATACTGAATTACCACCAGGAAGTACTTTAAACTCATAGCTGTATGTGTGGCATTCTTGCAATTTGATTTATTTCAATTTGTAATAACGTGAAAATAATCAAAGAAATCAATGTAATAAAAAGAAGTCAATAAATAAATTTGGTGTTTTTATTTTTTGATCCCAATCAGTTGTAATCAGAGCTATTTTTTATTATCAATCATTTTTATTTTCTTAAAATAATTTTATTAAATTTACTAAACCACTATTGTGTCAACACGAATATTGTGATGTTTTCCAAAAAAGTTTTCCAGTAATTTTTTATTAAATTTACCGTCAATATTACTGGTAAATTACAACTAATTTACCAGAAATTTACCAGTATATAAACTGGTTAACTATCTATGGACTACAAAAGTACAAAACCGGCCCTAAGACTGCTCACGACTCGAAATTGCTCCAATAAAGTGGACATTTTAATTCAAAACTTTACAATAATTAGACTATAATTTAAAATAAAACATTGAAAAAATAGAACTACTTAATAATCAGTTTAAAGTGTATTTATTCAGACTATATAAAAAAAAAAAAGAGGGAAAATAATAAAAAATTGTTTAAGATCTTAGGTTAGATATAACTTGTCTATATTTACAAACATAAGAGCTTGAAAAAAAGTTGTTTGTTGATATTGAAAAAATGCCAGAAATAAAAATAACACCACTGGGAGCCGGTCAAGATGTAGGAAGAAGTTGTATATTAGTATCAATTGGTGGAAAAAATATAATGCTTGATTGTGGTATGCACATGGGTTTTAATGATGAAAGAAGATTTCCAGATTTTTCATATATCACTGATGGTCCAGTTACAAATCATATTGATTGTGTTATAATATCACATTTTCATCTTGATCATTGTGGTGCTCTTCCTTATTTCACTGAAATGGTAAATTAATAATAAATATAATTATAAATTTAATAATAAATAAAATAATAATATAAAAATATTATAAATATAGGTAGGTTATACAGGACCAATATACATGACACATCCAACAAAAGCAATTGCTCCAATATTATTAGAAGATATGAGAAAAGTTGCTGTTGAACGTAAAGGTGAATCAAATTTTTTTACATCACACATGATAAAAGAATGTATGAAAAAAGTTATAGCAGTAACATTACATCAATCAGTTATGGTTGATCAAGATCTTGAAATAAAAGCATATTATGCTGGTCATGTACTTGGTGCAGCAATGTTTTGGGTACGTGTTGGTTCACAATCAATAGTATATACTGGTGATTATAATATGACACCAGATCGTCATCTTGGTGCAGCATGGATTGATAAATGTCGTCCTGATGTATTAATATCAGAATCAACATATGCAACAACAATAAGAGATTCAAAACGTTGTCGTGAAAGAGATTTTTTAAAAAAAGTACATGAATGTATTGATCATGGTGGCAAAGTATTAATACCAGTATTTGCATTAGGACGTGCACAAGAATTATGTATTTTACTTGAAACATATTGGGAACGTATGAATTTAAAAGTACCAGTTTATTTTGCCCTCGGTTTAACTGAAAAAGCTAATAATTATTATAAAATGTTTATAACATGGACAAATCAAAAAATTAAAAAAACATTTGTACAAAGAAATATGTTTGATTTTAAACATATTAAACCATTTGATAAAACATATATTGATAATCCAGGTGCAATGGTTGTATTTGCAACACCAGGTATGTTACATGCTGGTTTGTCATTACAAATATTTAAAAAATGGGCACCAAATGAATTAAATATGGTTATTATGCCTGGTTTTTGTGTACAAGGTACTGTTGGACATAAAGTATTATCTGGTGCTAAAAGAATTGAATTTGAAAATCGTCAATTTGTTGATGTTAAAATGAGTGTTGAATATATGTCATTTTCAGCACATGCTGATGCTAAAGGTATAATGCAATTAATACAATATTGTGAGCCTAAAAATGTCATGTTAGTACATGGTGAATATGCTAAAATGGAATATTTAAAAGATAAAATTAAACAAGAATATGGTATTAATTGTTATAATCCAGCAAATGGTGAAACTTGTATTATAAGAACAACATCAAAAGTACCAGTTGATGCATCACTTGTATTATTAAAAAATGAAGCTAAAAAATATTCAGCATTACCACCAGATCCAAAAAGACGTAGATTATTACATAGTGTGTTAATGTTATTACCGGATGGTGCATGTCTTGTTGACACTGACGAAATTACTAAAACAACTGGTATACCAAAACATACTGTTAGATTTACATCAATATTACAAGTCAATGATCCAGGTAGTGTTGAATCAACAGCACTTAAACTATATACTCCACTTAATGAACGTTTAAGTGAATGGAATGTACAAATTATTGACAATACAATAACTATTGAAAGTGTACATGTTAAAATTGATGCTGGTGATGATAATGATGCACAAAAAAAAATTTATGTATCATGGACTAATCAAGATGAAGATCTTGGTAGTTACGTTTTTGAATTTTTAAAAACAATGTTAAATTAATTATTATTTTTATTACTATCATTAAATCTTTTTTTTAATTTAAAAATATTTTTTTTTAATAATAAAATGTCGAAAAACATTTCTAAACAAAAAAATTATGTGATAACTTTTTTCATGACTCTAATAATTCCCAAATGGGGATATTTTTATTATTGGAATTTTAAGGATTTATGGTTTTTATTTTTGAGGTTTATTAAATTATGCTATTGAAAGGTACATATTTATGTATATTTTTTTTTTAACTATATATTTTATGGTTTATGTATTGCAACTGATATATAATATTAAGAAATTTTAAGGCTGATCAATATTTAATTACAACATTACTATGGGGTTTATATAATTATTACAGTAATAGTTTTTTATTCATTTATTTAATTGTTTTTATTAGTATAGTCTATATATATATATTTTTTTTTTATTTAGTTTTGTCATTTCATCTTTAATATCATGAATATTTCTAATAATCAACAAATCATAATTTATTTTATTTTTTTTTCTTTTCATTTTCTAATCGCAATGATGAAGCAGAAGTTTTTTTATTGGACGACATAAATATAGGCATTGTTTATTTGTTATTAATTTCATTTAAGAAAAAAAAAAAAACAGCAATTATTAATGGTTTTTTTATTTTGTTTTTTTACATAATGATAGTGGTGGTGGTTTTTTTTTCTTTTTTGATGGGCTAATCGTCCGATTCAATGAATTATTTTTAGTTTGGCAAATGTGTTTTTTTTTTTTTTGGGTTTTTTGTTTTTGTATATAAAATTGTATATAAAATAAGTACGGTATTGAATGAAAAATCTTATAATTTACCACCACAGTATATAGATCAGATTGTTAGTTGATTATTTTCAATTTTTTTTTTATTATTTTAAAAAAGTTTAGGCTTTCATTTCATTTTCTTGAATAGGTTTGGTGAATTTTGAAAGATTTAATATAAAGTTTTATTTATGTTATTGTTTAAAATATTTTTTTTTTTTATCAACCCCTCGAGAGGAAAGTTTTTTCATTGTAATGTTGAAACATTTACCAAGATATTTTTGAATTTAAATTTTTAAAATTACGTCCACCAAACCTTGCATTGTGCTAGCCTTGTTTTATTTTTCTTGCTTCACATAAAATCACTGTTACATTCTATTTTTTTTTTTTGTCAAAATTTATATATATAATTTTTAAAAAATTGTCTTTTAAATATTCAAGTTACTATTATTTTTGTTTTTTCTTTTCATATGATTCCCTGCTTGTTTTTTTTTTTTTTTTTATATTTTTAATTTAAAAAAAAAAAAAAACAAAATTTACTAAAAAAAGTAACTAATAATTGTTTTAATAAAAATCAATATTTATACAATTAATTTGTCATTTATTTCTTCCAGACAATATTTAAAAAATAAAGAAATTAAATTTGATTTACATTATTTTACTTTATTTTTTTTTTTTTGCTTAGATATTTTTCAATTCAATTATTTTTTGGACATTTTTTTGATGATTTAATATAATTTTACATGATTTATTTATTTTTCAATAATATATATCATTTATCATAATGAAAAATTAAACAATTATTTGATTATTTTAAAAAAGAAAACAAAAAAAAAATTGAACTAATTATTTCGAATAAACTGCTTTTTTTTTTTTTAAAAAAAAAAATTTTCTTTTTGCAATTTGAAATTTAATTTTTCATATATAAAAACTTTTAATTGAGTGCAGTTTTTTATTTTTAATTATAATTGAAAAAATACTATATAAAAATAATAAAAGTTTTTCCGTGCAAAGATTAACATCGGATTAATTTCCTCTTAATTTTTTTTTTAATTTTTTAGTTATTATTTTTAATAATTATTATTATTTTATTATTATTATTATTAATTCAATTCTACCACCTTGAAATACATTTATTCATCAGCGTAACTTTGTTCGAGACGTTACTTTTTTCCTGAACCACCCTGAAAAAAAATTTATAAAATTAATTAAAAAATGATAAAACAATTTTTGGTAAAAATTTTTTGTACAATTTTTACATATACATAGAGATGTGCATAAAATATTTCCATTTATTTGATGCAATTTAAAAGATAATGACATCCACATTTATATGATATGCATACAAACACAACAATAATAAAACATTTATTACAATAAAACATTTATGATGATAATGAAAGAAGTAGAACTGTGATAATTAAATTATCAGTTTTAAAAAAAAATGAAATAAAATATATAAAGACGATAATTTCATGCATTATTAAGTAAAAAATATCTTTAAATAAATTGTTATAATTTGTTTTAATTGTTTAATAGATAATAATCAAATCAAGTGACGACGTGATGACGTTGTACCCTTAAACCCAGTGTTTGTTTTTTTTTGTTTTTTTTTCAATTATTTTTCCAATATCCACATAATTTTTTATGATTTATCAGTTATTTATTTACAAATCTATTATTAATATTCCAAATAACCTTAATTAAAACTATTTATTATTCTATGACCTTGTTACACTAAATTTCATGGATTAATTTTACTACCGACTCTCAAGCAAAAAAAAAAAAAAAATATACAACAATTTACTATTTATGTATTCATTATTAATTTAATAATTTTTTTTTTTAATTTCTACGACGTATTTATGTACAATGATAACAGTTTAAGCGGATGATGACAAAAGCCTCTCTTTTTTTTTTTTTTAAATATAAAAATTTAATTGTTTTCTTGATTATTTTTTCTGCCTTTAAACTTACTAATTGATTTTTAAGTCATATAATTATTGATGAATGAGGAAAAAATAATAATCAATTGACAATGAAAAAATTGTTTGTTATTATTGCAAAAACAACAGATTAAATATTTAAAAAAAAAAACGAGTAGAGAGTAACTTGAAAATAAAGCACGACTATCGTGAATTGCAATGAGTGCTTAAAAAAAAATAAAAAAATAACCGATTTTGTATGAAAATGAATGAACAAATAAATAATTGTTTTTTTTTTTTTTTGTTCATAATAATAATTACAAATAATAATAAATATTAAAAAAGATATTGAAAAAATATACAAAATATTTCGAGTGATTTATTTGCTTTTTTTTTATGTATTAACAATAGCGTCACTCTAAAATTTATTTTTAAACACGACGACATCGTATACATCGTATAACATAATTTTAAAAAACATCGTATTTTTTAAAAATCATTTTAAATCATACCTGTAAATCTGCGCCGCTTTGACGTGGCTTTCTTAGTGGACTGCCGGAACAATCAAAAGATAATTGTTATAGTTTTATATTTTTTATTAATTAATTAATGTTTTTATCTACGTCATGTTGTTAAAACCGATTGCTAAAATTATTAATACTAAAAATTTTCTTAAATTAATTATCTTAAATACGATCAAAATTTATTTCATTAATTAAGGTCGTAAATATCTGATGTATTTTATGTTTTTGGGTGAACCAAACACTGGGTGCTTTTGTACCAACTCACCACGTTTTCTCTCATATTATTTAAAAAAAAAAATACAAAATAAAAAATAACAATTTATAACAGTCATGATAAAACAACTACAAGTTTTTTTTTTTTTCTTTTCTACAAATGTAGAAAATAAAATGAAGTTTTTCATATCATGCTGTATATGACTTTTCGATAAAAAACTACCACATAAAATCCAACGAAATTTCATAAAATATTTTATAAACATTTCCTTGGATAATTTGAAAAAAAAAGATCGAAATTACGTAGAGAATAGTAACAATCAGAGGGGAAATTAAAGTCTTTAAATTTCGGCATAATAATCAATATATTTTTGATATTTATATGAAAAATAAAAAAATAATGATAGTTTTAAGAGAGTAAAACAAACGAAAGAAAAACAATTACCAATAACCAATTAAGTCAACTAAATAATGCAAGAAAAAAGACTTAAATTCCGGAATTTTATACCAAAAAAAAAAAAAAATATATAAATTTATCAATTTTTTTTTGTGGTAATTTTGTTTTTTTTTCCTTTTAATGCTTTACCTTCCTCTTTTTCTTGTTTTTTTTAATTTGTTGTCTGCCATTCAATGTATCACTATCAGCCGTATGACAATTATTTGATTTTATTTCAGTGTCAATATCTTGGTGTAATACGTTGCTCTCAATAACTGTATTATTATCAGCATTCAGGGTATTTTCTACATCAGGTATCAATGATATTGACGATCTCGTTTGCTGTGTGTTATTTAGATTATATTATGGTAATTAGCTAGGGTTTATATTATTAATTTTATAATTAATATTGTTAATGGCAAAAATATAAATAAATAAATAATAAATAATACTTGTTGGTATTATTTTTTTTTCAAGTTGATAAAACTATTTGGTAAATTAATATTGTTGATTATTAGAAATTAATATTGTTATATAACTGTGCAAGCACTTGGTTATTAATTTTTCTTTTAAATACATACCTCAGAGTTTTGGGAGTCTGATGATGGTGGACCATTTGCTGTTAACTGTTCAGAGTTATTACTAGCACCAGGAAATTCAGCCTTAAATTATAAAAAAATAATTATTAAAAATAATTATATTGTTTATTTACTTTTTTATGTTAATAATTACCTTCAGTCGTTGGATTTCATTTTGAAGTTTTGTTACTGATTTATTTTGTTGATCCAATAAATGTTCATTTTTTTTTAAATCTTCTTCAACTTTTGTTAATTCCAATTTTGTTGTTGCAGTATAATTACGTTCTGTTTGTAATTCTTGTATTAATCTTTGTTTTTCTTCATTAAATTTTTCTATAATTGATAAATTTTTTGAATCATCAATAACACGATTATCTGCTTTAAATTGATTTGTTTTTTGTAACGCTTCTTGTTCAGCAAGACGTGATTCTAAATTACCAATTTTTTCTTGTAATTGTTCAGTTGCTTTAGATTTACTTTGAAGTTCTTTTAATTCTACTCTCAAATTAACAATATCATTTTCTTTTTGTCGTAATTCAGATTGCCATCTTGATTCAGCAGATTCAACATGACTTTGAAGATTATTTAGCATTCCCTCGGTATCAGCAATAATTTCTTTGTAATGAGTAACAAGATTTTGTAATTTTTTATTTTGTTTAATTGTATCATCATTTTGACTATTATCAGTCAATATATTATTGGCATGTTCTTCAAATGTTTTTAACCATCTATCGTATACTTTTTCTTTAATTTCAATGTCAGGAAATATTCTTTGTAGTAATGATTTTGTTGTTTCTTGTTCGGCAATTCTTATTTTATCTAATGTATCCTGTGAGAATAGATAAATGATTTTTCATTAATTATCGAGCTAATTAATTTATAATAAAATTAAAAATAATAGGATATATTAAAAAGTAATTTAAAAAGACATTCTTTTTTTTTGTTGTCGATATAATTTAGTTTTTTAAATAAAAACGATGATACAGTGATGAAAGGATGTTAAACTTACATCAATGTATTTTCCAGAATTTGTTTTACCACGCGACTCAGCCATGGAAAGTGCTTCCATAACTTTCCAGTTCTTAGTACGTAATTCCTGTGATAATTTACGAGATTAAAAAAAAAATAAAAAAATTTTTGTGTTTTTTTTTTTCGTTTAAAATAAAAAGTGATGGAAGAAATAATGTGTAAAAGAAAAAAACAAAAAAAAAAAAAACGTCGAGTATCAAATAAAGAAAATAAAGAAAAATAATGATGAAAATTTATTGAAGAAAAAAAATTGAATAATTCAACTTACATTATTTTTTGTTCTTTGAAGTTCAAGATCTTCTTGTAATCTTGTGATGATATTAACTTGATTTTTAACATCATTTTGCAGTGCTTCAATTTGT
The DNA here is from genome assembly GCA_030523065.1 of Aphidius colemani. Classification (NCBI taxonomy): domain Eukaryota; kingdom Metazoa; phylum Arthropoda; class Insecta; order Hymenoptera; family Braconidae; genus Aphidius; species Aphidius colemani. The sequence goes on from JAPYYR010001468.1 coordinate 12,733, forward strand.
TGATTGAGCTTATTAAAATCAGCATCTTTTTTTGTTAATTCAGCTTTAAATGCATCAAGTTGTTTATCTTTTTGTATTATTAAATTATTTTGTTCCAATTGTGTTATATTTTTTTGATCAATTTTTTTATCAACACCATTTTCTGAATGTTTATTTTTGAGCTTTAATTTATCATTTTCATCACGTACTTGTTTAAGTTCTTTTTGTAAATCACTTATTTTACTAATTTGTTGACAAAATCTTTCATTATCTTCTTGTAATTTAATCATTTTAAGATGTATGTCATCAGTTATTTTATTGCCATTTTGTTGTTGTTCTAATTCAGCTTTAACAATTTTTAATTCACCACTAACTTCATTTGCTGTTTTAATATATTCATTTGCATTATTTAATTCAGCTTCAACTTGTAATAATTTATTTTTAAAAAAATTCAATTCTTCTTGTAATTTATTATATTCAATTTTATCATTTTTAATGTCATCTTGATATTTTGTAAAATCAATTTTAACATTCTTTAATTCATCATTATTATCATTTAATAATTTTTCTAATTTTTTAATTTCATTTTGTGAATTATTAAAATCATTTAATATTTTTTTATAATCATCATCTTTATTTTTAATAATTAATTTTAAACTTTTAGCTTCATTAACTTCATCAATTAATCTCATTATTTCATTTTTTAATTTTGTTGTATCAGCTGAATTTGTTTTGGCAATTTTTAATTCTGATTGTAATGTATTTAATTGTTTTTGTAACTCTTGTTCATGACGATGTGATTCATTTAATCTATGATCAAGTTCAGCATTAGCACGATGTGATTCTTCAATTTGACATGACATATCAGCAATACGATTTGATGATTCTTTATATACTTGTAATTCTTTATCACGTATAACAATTTGTTCTTGTAATGATAATACTTGTTGACGTAATCTTTCAATTTCATTATTACTAATTTCACATTGTTGTGCATATTGTAATTTAATACCATTTTCATTATCACGTAATTGTGAATATTGCATTTCCATATGTTTACGTTGTGATATTATTTCTTGTTGTAAATTACTTTGTGTTTGTCCTTGTTCTTCTTGCATTTTATGTATTATTGCAGCATCTTCATTAACTTTTGATTGTAATTGTTCAATTTGACGTGAAAAACCTTGTTTTTCAGCAGCATGAGTTTCAAGTATATGTTGCATACGTGTATGAAGTGTTTGTGCTTCAGTTATTTTATTATTTAATGCATCTTCAAGATTTTTAATATGATTTGTTAAACGTGATTTTTCAGAATTTAATTCACCACGTAATTCTTTTAATTTATTTTGATAACTTATACTTGTTTCATGTTCTTCAGATAATGCTTTATCTTTTTCAGCAAGTTGTTTTTTTAATTTTATAACTGGATCAGCACGTCCTTCAGTCCATTCAGAATGTTCAACTGGATTATCGAGTTGTTTATTTAATAATTGATCAATCAATATTTGTATTTCTGAACGACTTAATTCAGCTTTTTGAACAAGTGGCATCAACAATGATACATTAACACCATCTTTATCACCACCTAACACACAAAAAACAAAAACAAAAAATTAATTTTATACATAACATATATATTTATGAAAAAAAAAATATATATATTTACCAATTTGTGCAAGAATATCATTTTTCTTTTTATTTTTTTTTGATTCTTTATTTAAAGATGAACTCTGTTGAGCAGAAATATCTTTTTGTATTTCTTTAACAGCAGTTTCCTTGACAATTTGTAATGCTGGAATAATAGCATTAACTAAATCTTTTTTATCTTCTTTATTGTTATCTTCTTTTTTTTTTATTGGATCTTTTGATGAATTTTTTTTCGATTTTGTTGGTGTTTCTTTTGGTGTTTTGTTAACTGGTGAATCAGACGATTGGGATGATGATGATTGAGGCAAATTATCACCCTATTTAAAATAACAAAATTATTTATAATTTATATTATCATTATTGTCATTATTATTATTTTATTATATAGAAATTAGAATATATATTATTTAGAAAATTTAGCAGAATAAATTAAGCTGTGAATGTTATTTATTAAGCAACCCAGGTGTAAATAAAAACTTACACTATGACTTCTTATTAATTCTACAACATCTTTTGGATGTGTTATTTCAAAATGATTAACATCATCCATAGCTTGTGGCACTGAATTAATATCAGCAATAACAAGTGGTGATTCATCTTTGTTGACTAATATTGGCTTAACTTTTTCAAGTTTATTTTTCTTCTTATTTGCCTTGCATACCTCCTGTATACGTTTAAAGAAAAAAAAACCCAAAAGATATACCAAATGTTAATAATAATACCCATTGTGAAATTATTAAAAATAAATAAATAAATTCAAGGTTAATAATATTGATAAAAATAAAAAAAGCAATT
>JAPYYR010001469.1:0-14840 GCA_030523065.1 Aphidius colemani
AAGTCTTTGTCTTAATCCAAATCAATTTTGTCTCAATCCAAATACATTTATTTTCAAGAAGAAAAATTCTATCTGACAGAAGTTTTTTTTTTCAGTGCATAACAGCTCTTATTTATTTTTTAATCAACTCTCACAATGACAAGAATTTCAAATGGAATTCAGACATTTCTTACCGATGGAACGGAATTCGGCAATTGCCCTTCACATTCAATAATATATACATAAAAAAAAAAAAATAAATAATAAATTAAATGACGGACATTTAAAAGATCAAAAAATAAAAATTTATTTGATTTATTTTAATCTTATATTTGTTTATTTATTTATTGTTTTTGTTAATGAATGAAAATAATTTAAAAAAAAAAAAAAAAAGTTTTTATTTAGTGGTAACTATAAGATTATTGTATATAAAAATTATGTTTGTTAGATTATGCATATGTGAAAGAGAATAATACGTTTAAGCCCAAAGCAACCAAGCAAGCAACTATACTAATTGGCCACTTTGTTCATTTATTCGATTTATTTAAATTATGGGACAATTGACAGTAGGCATTCTATTTTTTAAATCTCCCCGTTCAACCGCAGATGATTGGATGAGATTGGCGTGAGACACCAGCCCCACAGATTCCCCAGTTGTGGGCTTAATCAACTTTGATTGCTGGCCTCCAACTATCACTGTCTCACTCAAACTTTAGACATACATATATGTATAAAAGAAATTATTAATATATATTAATAATTTCAACTAGCTTTACTTCTTGATTTATCACAAAAGAAAGATTTTTTTATTGTATCAAACAATCTACGCCAATTTTAATGTATATATGTATAATTTTAATGCTTCCTTATTCGTAACAACCAATGTGATAAATTAACCTTCTTGGAAATTCATTTAATAACAGTTTAGGAAAGAATATATATCCAATAAATATTCAAGACACTAAAAATTACATTGCAAAGATAATTAAAATGAAAAAAAATATAATTATGATTCATTTTTTTCATGATTCCCATAGTTGGTAGGCGGATATTTCAATAAAGGGGAGAATTTGTTGGCTTTAAATATTCGTCACTTATTTTTACATATTTAAAATATTTGTTTAATATTTGTTTAAAAATAATAATAATTGTCGATATTATTTATGCAAACTTACCAGATACCTTTGGATCCATTGTTTCCATTTTGACAGACGAGAGATTGACTATTGATGGAGTTAACTGAAATCAAATTTAAAAAAAAATAATAATTTATTTTATATGATATAGAAAAATAATTTATTTATATATGGAATAAACTGATGGAATAAATGAAAAAAAAATCTAAAAATAATTGTCATTGTTAATTCATTGAGTGTCAAAGATTTCCGGTTTTCATAAAAGCGTTAAAGTTTTGAGGTAATAAATACATTATTTAGCAAAAAAAAAAAAAAAAATAAAGAGGTATATACTTTGTCGTTGAACGGATCAGTGACCTTGCTTTTAAGCGTACAATGACATTCTTGATGGCATCGAATATTTAAACGAACTTCCGGTTAATCGACAAGCCCTCACGTTTTCTTTCTTTCTCTGTTTCTCTACATATTATTATTTGCTTTTTTTTTTCTTTTGATATCTTCGATTAAAAAAACCGACTGCTAAGTGACCCCATGACTCGCACATAAAAACGTTTATTTTAAGACATTGAAATAATTGAAATTTCATTTTCAAACTAATTGACATGGCAAGTTAATGATCCCGTTCAAAGTTTTATAAAAAAAAAGACTTGAATCTATTTTTTTTCCTCTCTTTATTATCCACAAATGTATATTAAAATCATTTTTACAGTTAAATAAACATGACAGATATATGTAATTTAAAAAAAAATACATTGCAGCCTTAGAAAACACAATGAAATTATTCGTGAATCCTCTACAATTTCAGAAGCCTTACATACAATTCTTCAGATACAATATGCTTGACGTCAAAATTTATGTAAAAGGTCAAATTGTAACATTACATATGTGCTTACAACTTAAATCTCTATTAAATATATTTTTAAATAATAATATTATATTTCAAGACATATTCAAAGAAAGAAAGTGAATGAAGACTATATGTTATTATTTTAATTTAAAAAAAAATTTTTTTTATCTTTCTTTGTTGACATATGGATGCGATTAAAGATTCATAGATTCTGAGTGCATTCATAATTTGCATATACATATATATATGTATAGCATAGAGTTTGTATTGAATAAGGGTAGGTGGGTGGGTAAATATAGAATGGAGAGAGGAAAAAAAGACCCAATAAGTTGACGTTATTACTAAGGTGGGGGCGCCATGAACGCCATGGGGCCCGCAAGCAAAGTCTGCAAGAAAAGTTGGGGGGCGCGGACTTTTGGCGTCCTAACGTTAGGGTATATGAGAAAACAATAGAGCTGATTTGCAAACAATAGAATAACGTTAAGAGTCAAGTATTATACCCGTTGCTCGTTACTTTTTTTTTATATACATATTTTTTTTCACTGTGCTGTAATGCTTGTAGTACGTACTGGCTGCCACAAGAGCATATGCTCATTAATATTCAAAGGCGAAAAGTAATGTAAACGACATAACAAAAATCGGAAGAATAATTTCAATTCTTTTCACTGGAATAACAACCAACAAAAAAATAATATTTCAAAAAAATTTAATAGTAAAGAGGGAGGGAAATATCCCCCGCTTGGGACTTACAAGTTCCATTGGTCTTTATGTATATACTTTTGCATATTTGTCATTTTTTTTTTTTTTTTTTTTTTTTTTTATATTTTTATATTTTTGTAGTTCGTTGAGCCCAAGCTAATATTTATTCATACACAATATGGTATGTCGACTTGCAAGAATATATTTACAAGAGTTTGAAAAATATATATCTTTTTTTTTAATAATTTACTTTGTATTGTTGAAAAGAAATGAAAATATTATTTCATTTGTAATTGTAATAGAGTGGTGAGCTGCTTTTGATATAGCTTGATTGTTTTTTGTATTTGATGAAGAAAATAATTTTTTATTTATAAATTATTTCAAGGTAAACATGACCAATGAAAAAAAAATTTTCAGTGTGGGGACGAGTCCTGTTACCCGAGTTCGTTAAGATTAACTACTATCCGATGAAAATCTAATTCGCTATGAACGATTAACAACGAAACAATGGTTCAACAAATGGAAAAAAAAAAAAATCTATACAGGCGTGTCTAATTTATGATTAGGTATATATAACTTTGATAATTCGTTTCTCGTCAAACTTGCTATTTTTATTTTATTTACAAAGTTAAATTTTTTATTTATTTATTTATTATTTTTTTTTCGCCTTCTTTAACATTTTATACTAATCGAGTTATAATAATTTTTTTCCATTTCAAACTGCGATGCGAATTTATTGTAATTGAAAAAATTTAATTCATATATACACAGTATAAACTTTTGAAATATAAAAATAAATTAATGTCAAGTGCGATAAATAAATATAGAAAATAAATGATTATTTAATAAAATAATTGTAAAGTTTTTTAAAAACATTATTTTTGAAATAAACTTGAAAATTAGGATTAAACTTTTAACTTTTAACTTGAAAAGAAAAATAATAAATAAATAGTTTTTTTTTTTACCTTTGATTCATCAGACTCTTCTGTATTGGTATCTTGAGAAAATAAAGCATTTCCCATATGAGCCTGTAGATTTTGCTGTAATAACTGTGCCAGTTGTGGATTTTGTAAAAGTGTTGCTGGATTTTGTTGGAGTAATTGAGCGAGGGCGGGATTTTGTACAAGTATTTGACTTAGTGGTGACTGGTTGAGGGACTGGAGGGAATGAGGAAGACTTGGTAAAATAACATTTGTGATTTGACTTGACTGGGATAAATTACCCGAAGGATTCTGTTGCCTCCATGGACTTTGGGGTGTATGAGGCGGCGTTGGGGGACTACCTGGGGCCATTGATGATGTGTCCTTTTCTTCCTTCAACTTGACTTTTCCTACAACAAAAAAATTTTTTTATAAATATTGTTTGTTTGTTTTTTCTTTTTAAATAAAAATATAACTTGGAAAAGAGAACTTTAATTATAAGACTAGAAATAAAATATCTTCATTGAAGAAAAAAACATTTTTAAGGTCTCATTAAAGTTTATTGAGTGCATGTCACGAGCTTTGAATAACAAAAATTAATTTTTCCCATGTCCATCCATTATACCATAAAAAAATGATTGATTTGAATTTAGTTTTTTTTTTTTTTTTTTAATTAATTAAAATATTTCTAAATAGAAAAAAAGAAAACTAATCTCAATTCAAGAAAATTTTTTAATTTAAATTTAACCAGAATAAAAAAAATAAAAATTTTACGTTCCTCTCAATCTCATTGAGAAAGTAATCATTCAATCAAACGTTACGGTATATACATAAACATTTTTTTTTTTCGTTGATATAAAAAAAAAAGCTTAAGAAATCGACACTTATATCATGTTTTTCACTTTGAGAAGATACTCAGTACTGTAAACGGGTCACACGGTTATAAAAGAAGTATTATTATCATCTCAATTACTATAAGCAATTGATCGTACATTTTGATGGGGTTGGATTTCAAATTTGCAAAGAAATCGGTTAACCCTGGTATGACTAACTCAATTTTTCTTGGGGATTAAATCGAGCAAATACATTTTTTTTTATTTTGTAGAAATATATATATATTGAAAAATAAAAAAATGAATGCTATATTCCTCTTTATAGGCACACACACGCCAGATTCTCAGGTATATTATTTGTTCTATGGCAGTATTTTACCTGCTTGGGTGTATGGTTCATAGAGCTTTGGCATTAGGGTGACGAAAAACAAGCAGGGATAAAAACTTCCTTATAAAAAAAATTGAGAAAAAAAATATTATGAGAAGTGGAATAGAGCGCACAAGTATATATAGGATAAGAGCTTTTTTTTTCTTTTTTTCACTGATGAGGGGTTAAAATAGGGTAAGAGTGAGTTAATAGTTGGTAAAACGGTAATTCACCCTTTGACCCTGGATTTTTTGTGCCGTTTCTTCAGGTTTTTTTTCTCTTTATACTTATAAATATAAAAAATGGGATATGAAAAAAAAAAATAATAAATAAAAGGTTCATCCAATCCTGAGTTTTAGTTATTTATATTTCTTCATTTATGAAAGTTTTGCTTTAAAGAACATTGGAAAAAAATTTCTAATGACACAGAGACGGAGATGAAATGTAATAAAAAATATCGAAAATAAAATGAGGGTGAAAATGAGACTCAGTTGTGCAGATAAATGAGATAATGTAACAGTTTGGCACAGCAAATTCAGGGATTTTCAAAAGATGAAATATACATTAAATTATTCTCACAGTAACAGAAAGGGTTACCGACTATTTATATTGACAAGTTTTTGCATTTAATGTGCGTTTTTTATTTATTTAAATTTCAACTTTTAAAATTTTTTAAAGATAAAAAACATAAGGGACTTTGTGTTATATATTATCAACTGATAAAGCTCATTGCAAAGTTTATTTTTTGATGAAAAAATTGTTTTTTGTCGACTCAGTTTTGTGTAAAACATAAAAAAAATAATGAAAATTTTCCACAAAATTTAAGGATATTGATTAAGTAAATTTTTTGTGACAAAATAAGGTTCCAAATTTATTTATCGTTTATAATTATATACGAGAAATAGAATGTTTATATGCAAATATTTTTTGATAATTTTTTATTATATACTAAAAGAATAAATTGATCATTGATCACTGTATAATAACAACTTTTTAAAAATTGAATAAAAATATTATATGAAAAAAATTTCAAGTATCTTTTGATCTTTTATTATATTATTATTTTATTTTTACCTCCAGTTCTTTCTTTTTTTATTAATTTTATAACGTAAAAATTAGTTTTTTTACGTCACTCAATATGTGCTTCTGTTGGGAATTTCTAAACAGAAACCACAAAACTATCAAATTTGTAATTCAGATTTTGGACTAGTTAATAACAAAAAAAAAAAAAATTAATAATAATAAATTATAATCATATATAGGAAGATAAAATTCATATATAGATTATTCATCTGTAACACTTGTGTCAATTATATTGAAAATTATAGTGTCAAGTCCACTTAAAATATTTATTATTCAATTTAGTTTCTATTTATTTAAACAGTTAAATATATTACTTCGAAGTAATATTTTATTTTACCAGGTTTATATCTTGATGTTTAGTTAATAAACCCGTAATACAATAACAATTTCTATTATCGAAACATTTATATGAATGACGTGTCGTTAAAAAAAATAGTCTCAAAGTCGAATTTTTTTTCGATAATCAGTATATGGTAATACTTTATTTAAGAACAATGGATAATCATTTATTATGTTCATTTATTATATATATTTATGAAATTTTAACATGTAATCGATGCTATAAATCTTTAAAATATTTTCAAGTGAAATTATTTCTTTGTTAATTACGATAGAACAAGCCAGGTAGAAAAAGTTCTCAATTTGACGTCAATTTAATGTCTGAAGTCAAAAAATGACCTGAAATTAACATTTTTCTCTACCTGGGAAGAACTATTATTATATTAATTATTTTTATGTCAATAACTTCAATAGGAACATCCTAACTGACATCCCAAAGTGTAACAGCTTCAAAAATCTATACACTTTTTATTTAATTTCGTTTAATTTCTTATCTTTAATACAAAAAATATATTTAGTTTCGAGAAATTTATGTTGAGAAGCAAAAAAAATATCTATCCATATAAAAAAATATTTAAAATAAACATACAGTGTTAAAATGTTAAAATGTTATTTAAAGCAGTCAAAAGATGATCCCAAAGACCCTATGGAAAAACTCCTATATATAGCGTAGAGATTTTAATCAGTTTGGTAAAAATTCCCACAGTACTTATAATGACTAATTTAAAAATAGGAATTCCTAACAAAAGGTCATTTACAAAAAATTAAAAATAAGTAAAAAAAAATTAATTTAAGATTTTAAAAGTATGTGCAAACAGAAGATAGAAACCCACTCACACTCACACAAATTGTCTACCATAATTTTAAATATGTATAGACCTAAGAATGCCTACTGATGGATTGGTCATCCGTGATTAATTTGACAAGCTGACTTTCTGGTTTTGGGGAGAGGATAGTGGCATAACTTATAATAAAAAAATTCTGACAAGCCTGAATACTTGGGTTTTTATCTTCTCTCTTAAACTTATTAAATATTTATCTCTTTTCTTTTTACCTAATTTGCTCTATATAGCAAATTCCATATACAAATATATTTTTTACTATATAATTAAACTTCAACGACATTTTCATTATGCTTTCAATGAAAAATATGCAATACTGCATTATTAGACAATTAAATATGTAGACAGTAACGCTACATATACATTTTATTGACTTTTTTACTTCCAACCTATTTGTGCTTTTTTCTATTGGTTCATCTTTGAAGCTAAATATAAAAAAAAATTGATTTACAGTTAAAAAAATTAATCAATCAATATATTTTTTTACTTATTGCTCCATTATCGAATAAATATTTGGTGAAAAAATTTGCAATAAAATAAAAAAACAAATTAGACAGAATCAGTGAAAAAAAAGGCAGATTCGATTGATGGAATTCAAGGTCTTGTTTTAGGTAAATTATGAATTATAAAATTGATGGTTATTTTTTTTATTTTTTTTTTTTGTCTTTTGGTGAAGTTTGAAACGATTTGTATACTTCTATCTAATATATATTATAGAGATTGACAGATTGATGGCCTTCTTCATAAATCAATAAAAATGGAAATCGCAAAATTATTACGTATTCATCTTCACATCGATGCCAAGCATATATACACATCTCGCTAATGATGAATAAAAATAATAGCCAATAGCTGATTGAAGGACAAAAATTAAATAAAAAATTTAAAACCTTTGTTGAATGATATTTGTGAGGTCTGTATATTAATTATATAAGAATACTGGAAACTCAACGAATTATCTCCATTTTAGTAACTTTTCTAACCGAGTGATATATATATACGTTACAAACTTGTGCACATCAGCGATATTCAGGTTTAAAAGGATCCCATTGAATTCTAAATTTAAATGGATGTCCAAGTGTCAGCAAGCTGACGAGAAAAATAAACAAGATGCCCCAGAATAAAAAATAAAATAAAAAAATTCGGATGAGGAGAATGAAAAGAATAAAAAAAAAAAAAAACATGGAGAGAAGAGAGGTAGATGAATAGATAGATAGATTTTTTTTTTATTTTTTATTGTTTCGTTTTAAAAGAAAAAAAAACCACACAAGATGGTGCGAGATTGACACGTGATTTTTACAAAAGAGTAAATAAGTTACAATCGTCACAAACTAATTGAAATTACTCCAAAAAAATTACAGATCTGTACTTGCATGGCCTCCAGAAGTTTGTAAAATAAGTATGAACACTTTGATGACTCAAATATCTGCTTGTATTTGTTAAAAATCATCTTAAAATAATGTCATTGATGAATTTAATTTAAATCAATTAGAATTGGTTAATAATTAAAGTGCACTTATAATTTGTCATTTCAACTTCAACATATATATATTTGTCAACTTCAAATAAAACTTTCTGAGCCAATGTGGCAAAAAACACGACTTATACATCAACCAGCGAATGATTAAATGTCAATTAAAATTATACAATTAGTTATGAAAAGTGACATATACTTGATATTGATTAGAATCGAACGAAAGAGATTTTTTGTTTATTATTTTTCAATTTGTGAATAATAAAATTGTGAAATTCATAATGATTATTATAGATTAGGGGATCGGAAGCTAAATTATAGATAGAAACCCATAATTATGGGACGAATGGTCACGATGGCCCGAAAACTACTGTGCTTCTTAAAAATTACTAGTTTTTATTTATCATCTCGTAAACTGTACGTCAAATCATCTTCAACTTTCAACACTATATATAATCATTTTATAAACTTAAATGTTCTATGAAAATTAGTTGAACGTTTTAATATCGTTAAAGCTTTTTTCGAAATTTTAAATGATATACTATTCACTGGCGACTGCTTTTTTTTTCATTTTAAATTTTTTTAGTTTTTATAGTTTTTAAAATATAAACTAACTAAGAATTTAATAAAGAAAAAAGTTTCATAATTTGAACTATTTATTTTGTTAATTTTAAAAAAATTATTATATGTTTACCTTAAAATGTGTTGCGAATAAAAGTGATTTAAAAATATACACTGAGATAATTGTATAATTGCTGACACGTAATTCTTTACAGAAGTAAGTTGAATAAAATAATTAAAAAATATATTAAGCTTATAGTGTGAAGCCAGCGAAAAAGCAATCAACAGGTTGCCAATATCAGAAGCACTGTGTATACGCAGGCTGATTTTATTTCAGAGAATTGAATGCATCAACAGGTGTCTGTGACGCTGTTTGATCAAATTTAGGACCAAAAAAAAAGCAAAAATAATCATAATAAAATTCCCCTCCTTTTCTTCCCACACCTTATTTTATGTTTAACGAGTGACAGGTACAATTCGCACAGCAGCTCCACAAATGAAGGGAATTTAACGACAACATTTAATTTGCTTGGAGTATAGTTTAAAAATAAAAAAACTTTGAATACGATAGCAAATAATTTTAATCAAGTTATTTAAATATTATTTGATTATTCCAGGCCATTTATTAAAGCGACAAAATATTAAATAGTTTTTAGCAATTTGGATAAGAAAGTTTAAATTAAAAAATTAAACTTACCTTGCTGATGTGGCTGGTTTTGATTTTGTTGACTTGATTGACTTCGATGACTGTGTGATTGACTATGATTATTTTGATTAATATTAATTTGTTGACCAGTTTGAGGATTTAAAAATGTACCTGGTAATTGTAAACTAGCTGATTTGGCTAATTCACTACCAGTAAATCCATACATTGCTAAAAGTTCTTGCCATGTTGGTTGTGTATATTCTCCCATATTTTCAAAAGGTTTACGTTCCACAATTTCAGTCTCTGGTTCAACTTCTTGAATTCTATCCTCATCATCATCATCATCATCATCATCATCATCATCCTCTTCTTCATCATTACCATTATTATTTACAGTATTATTATTATCATTATCATTATTATCATCATCATCATCATCGTCATCATCGTCATCAAATCTAATATTATCCAATTGACTGGCATCTATGATACTTTCACTTTTTTCTGATGATTCTGATTCTGGTCTTCCTGCCTAAATTTTATTTTTTAATTATTAATAATATAATTAACAGTTATGTGAAAATATTAGATTTTTTTTTCAAGTTGTTAATGAAGTTAACCTTTTGATCACTTTATACTTAATTTTTTGTGTTTTTTTTTTTTTTTTTTCAGAGTACATATATGCTCTTGTTGGCAAATTAGCAACATACCAAGTTGTTAATTCTTAAAAAATTTACAATAACTACTTTAATTATGTAAGAAAAACAAAATAAAAATTATGAAAAGAAACACTGATAATTTACAGTTAAATTTAGATGAATTTAAAAGTTACACATGCCCGCATGTGATTAGCTTTTATTAAATATAAATATTTATATTCATTAAAAATTTTTTAATTTATTAGAAAAAATAAAAAAAAATTATATCATTCACTTGGAAGCCAACGAGAAAAGTTTCATGATCATGGACGAGTGATACATGATAAATAAAATATAAATAATTAAGTTTTTTATTTACTTCAACACTTGGTGTGTAGAGGGTTTGAGACCTCAACTGCTCAAGAATGAACTTGTGTCTGAGAGAATCGACGCTACCTTCATCGCCATCTGATGATGGGGGTCGTGGAGCAACTGAAAGGTCCATTGGACTAGCTTCATTATTATTAAGTCTTTGTTTGGATGTTTCATCATTTGGCGGAATGATCATCGTCTTTCTCTCAAACTCAAGAACATCATTTGAGTTTGTTGTGTCATCAATAGTCTCAGAATCATCATCACGTGTTTCTCTGCCTGATTCTTCATCTGATACCTCAGCCATTCTGCTACTAATTGGCTTAAAATTTTTACGTTTATTTCTTGGTTTTTGCATACTAGACAATTGATGGTGCATTTGATCTGTCTGAGCTTCAAGTTGTGAATCACCACTGTCTTGATCAGTTGTTGATGTGCCCCGACGGGAAGTTGTGTAGTTATACACCGAGTCGGAAAGCATATCCGCTATTAAAAAAAAAAAAAAAAAATTAAGTAAATATAATTATGTATTTATATTGGATTATGTTACCACATCAAAAGATTAATTTTACAATATTTATTACATCAAATTAGAGGTAAAAAAACATATCGCCAAATTTTTTTTTTACCCTTATTTCTTTTTTCTTTTACGTTTTAAATTTATTTAAATACTGAAAATATAATTCAAGGTAAAATATAATTCATGCTTGAACATCCAAAAATATAGATCATTACAGACTTCAACTTTTTTACTTTTAATCGTATTTTTTTCCGCTGGTGATACGTCTATTTACCTTCAACACACTAGACAGTTGATTTTTTACAATAAATAATGTTCAATTCTTGAGAAGAATAATCTTTTGGAAGAAGAAAAAATTTCTTTAATATATTTTTTTGTGTTTTATAACAAACAATATAAACTATTGAAATTTTTTAAATAAATAAAACTTACTGGGGCCATATGGGCTGGTTACTGCTGACATCTCGGTGATGACAATGACATTGGTTTGTTCCTTTTTCTCAACGCATTCTATAACAAAAAAAAAAAAAACAATAATAAATAAATATACATATAAATTGAATTTCTGGACAATAAAATGGTAATAATATTATTCAAAACATGATATCCATCAATATACTCGATTCGTAACTGAATAATAAAACATAAAAATGAAAAGAAATATATAAGTTGTCGGAGAGCTATATATAGTTTTATGAAATCGTAATCAACATGTAATCAATTTCGTATATGTGGGTGTATGTGACTGGTTGTTTAGATGGACTTGAGATTAAAACAGGTGTTATTTTTGATAATAAGTAAATAACAAAATATGAGATGCAAAAAAAAAAAAAAACAATTTAAATTTTAACGAGAAATTTATAAGGTGTTCCATAAAAAATTTTCAATAGCATCACGAATTTATTGAAGTGGTACAAATAAATATTTTTTAAAAATCGGTCAGCAAAGAATTGTATAAAGTTACTTATGCGGCTAACAGAATCAGTGAAATATGAAGCAAACGATACGTTCGTAGCGATACTTGACAGTTTCTTAGTTACTGGAATATTTTTTGTGGCTTTTAAAAATTCAATTATATATTTCTTCGTGAGTGGGCTAAAATTGAACTCAGTATATTTTATTTTTTCGAACACAAGTAATTTTCAAATCTAACTTCAAACGTGTTTATAAATAATAATAAAAAATATATATTAAAAAAAAAAAATGCGTAATCGAGTTTTTATAACTTTTTTTATTTTGCAATAAAAACGAACATAAAATGTCTGATGGAACGACACAGAAGGGATAATTAACATCTGTTACAGTCCCTACACATTGTAGCCGCCCCATTTCTACCCCCACTGTTGTTACTTGGGCGGACCTTGAATATATTATCGTTCTAGTTGCAGATGCATATAGTACTACGATGTGTGATAAACACAATTGAAATAAATCCATCGATATATTTTAATTTGAATATTTTAAATTCTACTTTAAATATCGATCTGTCCAATTTTTATTTTACTTCAACTGTACAGAAAATAAAAATTTTGTTAAGAATAAAATCATCATGAAATGAGTGCCAATTGTTTGCAATTTATCATGTTTAATAAATTTTTCCACTGTTATATATTTATTATCAGATATTGTTTTAAAATTGGTGTACATATATAATTTAATTTAAACAAAATAAAGCTTGACAAATATTTTGATTAGATGTTGCGTGCAAACATCTGAAAGTCGTAATTTAAAAAAAATGTTGCTTAAACTACCCAAGCTGTCTTCTGAAGGAAAATTCAAAAGATAAAATAACAAAATGAATTTCTAAGCTTGAAATGAAATGAAAGATTGAAGAGTTTCTTTTGGTCTGTTGTGTGTAGGATTGGTTGATGAGACTTGAGCATATATATGTATATGCAGCACTCAAGATTCCAATGGCCACATATGAAACGAAAACAAAATAAATGATGAAAAATAAAAGAAGCCCTTTATAATGACGTTATAACTCGACATATACGTTCGTCAAACACTCGAATATATATAATGTTGCCCTTCTCGTTGTCTTCTCTTAACTTATCCATCCATGGTTTCTTTCTCTATATAGGTCATTACGATTTTAATATATTAAAAAAAAAATAAATAAATAATAATATACACTAGTTGTTTGGCAATAAAACAACGTAAATAATTTTCGTTCGGCTCTGGCTTTCCGAGCAGTCTGGACTGATAGCAGTCTGATGAAGATTATTCATATTCTACTTAAAAAATACATTATTTATTGAAACTTAAAGCTGGCATCATTCGATATTATACATATAAATTCTTTCCTATATTTTATATAGATGTTATATTTATTTTCTGAGAATTTGTATTCTATTTTGAGATGCCTCAAGTGTTATGAAGAATATTAATTTCAATTACGAATATTTTTATTTCATTTTATTGATCATGGCCATTTTATGATGACTTTTGTTTGGAGTAAAAAGAAAAAAAAAATTAATAAAAAATTAAATCCAATGGTAGATGGATACAGAGTTATGAATTTTTGTGCCATAAGAGATATGATGTGAAATACGAGAACTTTGGATTAAAGAGAAATAAAAAAATATCGAATCCCAAGAAATTTTAAAAACGTGATATATATTAATATTTTTAAAGGAGTATAAATTCAAGTATAAAACAAAATTGAATATAATACTGATAAATATATTCGCATAAGTAGAAATGTTGATTTTTTTTTTCTTTTTTGTCGGTTAATCAATTTGGGAGTGAAAAGGTAAATGTGCGATATAATAATAAAAAAGAATTATTTGAACTAGCACAAGGCGTTAAAAATAGAGCAAGCAAACGACTTACTAATCTGGTTAGGTCTACTTAGCGTGACACTGACTGTTAAGACCTAAATATACGGTTACGACGATAGACCAAACTAAAAAATATGAAATAATAAAAAAATAATATGAAAAGCCGAAGTCGAAAAGAGATAAAAAATTTATATAAGTTGTGAGATTTTAAAAGAGATTAGTTTCACAAAGCTTGCTAAAACGTATATATTAAAAAATGATTAGGAAAATGATGCCTCTTTTGTCAATCGAGTTTTATATAAAACTAACCAACAAAATTTTATTATTAAATAGAATATTTTTTAGAAATTTTAATTATTATTTTACACAAGTCATAAAAGGAAAATCATTATTTCTGTATGAATGAGAGATACCGATTCTGATGAAACGATAAGCATAAAGTTTTGAAATATACTCAATAATTATAGATACAAAAAATTAGAAAAAAATATTCAATCAATCATTCACAATAAATATTTGAAGTTTATATATATTTTATTATAATAATATTATGAGGTTAGTTTTTTTTTTTTTTTTTTTTTACGTTGAAGCTTGTAGAACGTGATTTGAAATATATTTTTCAAATGGTTTACAAGAGTTTTTAAATAAACAAGATAAATTGCTCAACTATTTGAACTTAGAACTTTTCTTGATTGAAAACGAATAAATTATGTTGTGTAAATTAAAATAGAATTATAAAATATTTTTAAAATTGAAAAATTAAACGGGGGGTTTTTAGTGTGTAAGTCAAAAATTGATTCT
>JAPYYR010001470.1:0-28728 GCA_030523065.1 Aphidius colemani
CCACAACAGTCTAGTACTCAGCTGACAAACCAACAGGGTTTATTCATAAATAAATACTATCAATCTGATCGTTAATACTTTTAATTAAATAAAAAAAAACTCCGTTTGATAAAGTATAATATTAAAGAATATAATAGAATAATATATCAACTTTTTATCAAATATCGTTTTTCAAATTGAAATAAAAAATAAAAACTTCCAATGTCTGAACAAGACAAAATGACTTCTCAAGGTAAAATATATTTATCAAAATAAATAGTTAAAATTTTACAAATCATAATTAACGTGTAAATTTATATATATATTTTTTTTTTTTATGAAAACAGGTACCGAAAAGAAGAGCACTTCTGTTAAATTATATGAGTGGAAAAGTAAGGTAGACAAGCATGCATATTACTTTTTACAATTACTTTCATGTGTTCCAAATCAAAGTGTACGTATTCACTATCTTATGAATGGAATATTTGATGTAAAAAATAATGTGAGTGGTGTCGTACCGAATAACAAGATGTTTTTACACACCAAAGATGAAAATGAATCAGAAAAGCATCGAGTAGCTGCTGATAAATGTGTTGAAAACAAATTAAGTGCAACTGCATTGGAGGAATATACAAAGGCAATTGCATATGGAAGACCAAATACGTTAATGTTATCTATTTCATATAACGCGAGAAGTTCAATTCTTTATGATCTTGGAATGTTTGAATCATGTCTTAAGGACTTGAAACGTGTTTCTCTTATTTATCTACCACATATTTACAAACATGATTTTTATGAACGTAAAGCTATATGTCATCATTCAATATTCAATAAAGTATCAGCAAAAAGTCAAACAAATACACCAAACGAATTGTTTGAAGAACATCTCCGAATGACTGATGCTTATAAATCTGGTAAAATACCTGTTGACAGAGGTAATGAAGTATGCTATAATCCAACTATACCAATATTGGAAAATAAAAATGCATTAATTCCTGGTTTATCTGATGCTGTTGAATTGAATTTTACAAATGATCTTGGTTGTCATATAATTGCAGCCAGAGACATTAAACCTGGTGAATTAATTGGCATTTGCAAACCATATGCAACTGCACTTTGTTTTGGAGAAAGATTTAAATTTTGTTGGCACTGCACTAAGCAAATATGGAATGGTGTACCATGTGAACGTTGTGTATGTGCTGTCTATTGTTCTGATTATTGTCGTGAAAAATCATTTGCAGAATATCATGATATTGAGTGTACTGTAACGTCATCTTTGGAAATAAATATGGCTGATGATATTTCATTAATGACACTAAGATTAGCTATCAAAGCATACAAAGAATGTGGATGTAAACTTGAAAAATTATTATCAACTTATGATATTGATGGTGAACCACCCAGAACACAAGATGAAGCTTACAAGAGAGATTATGATATAACTAAATTTTCAAGTGTTTATAATTTATCAAAAACATTTGATTCAAATTTAAATATGACAAATTCAGAACTATTTGCTGACAGTTTAATCATTGCATATTACATGGGAGTTTCCATTGGTCTTGTTAAGCATAACAAATCATTGATTGAATTAAAAAATTGTGATAAATTTACCGAGTTTGTTGCATTCATAGAAAAAACTATGAGAATTGTTTATACAAATATAATTGTTCATAGATCATTAGGGACTGATCAACCCGAGCAAACAGGAATTCTTAAAACAACAATTAATCCAAGCACAGTGCTTTTTAAACATCAATGCTTTGCTGATATAACACGTGTTATTCTGGGTGAATGTGAAGCAATATATACCATAACTCCAATAAAAAAAGGTCAACAAATATTTGATAATTATGGATTCAATTTTTTTGATGAGAATCGTTTAGGACGTAGAGCTCAAATATCAACACATTTGGGTTACGAGTGTAATTGTATCGCTTGTGTTAATGATTGGTGTTTAGAAGATTCAAAATTGAGTAGTGGAGATGTTGGTTTAATAGACTTGGAAAAAATTCGATCATCAATTGAATTATTGGAAAAAAGAATTGCTGTTTTGCATGATATAGCGAGTATGTTTCTTCGTAACAGAAGTGAATTAATTGACGTATCAGAAACTATTAATGAACTTATTGATGTTGTGACAACGTGTCACAAATATTTGAAGCCTTATTCAGTTGATTTTGTTAAAGCTAAATGTACTTTATCTGACACTTTACGTTTGCTTCAAGTACCATTGATTAATTTAAAGTAATTTTACATTTTTTTTTTTCTGCTTATGGACAAACGAATGGTATTTTTTTTTTTTAAATAACACTTGACGAATAATAATTTTAAAAATAACAAAAATTTAAATTTAAATGTTTAAAAATTAAATTAAGTTTATCATTTAGAAATTTTTCAAAACAATTAGCCAAGCTCTATCATGTAATCAATTTTTTATAACTCAACGTATTGAATAAATTAAAAATTTGTATAAATTATTTTGTTAATTATTTTTTTTCTTTTCAGCTAAAAGTTAAACGTTTTTTTTCTTTAACATTTAAAAATAAAAACATGAAATAAAAAATTGACAAAAAAAAAAAAAAAAATGACTTGCAATAGTTGCATAAACACTTGAATATTAAATAATTAAAATATGCTTGTCTGAGCATTTTAAAAGTTTCAACAATTCCATTCAAATAATATTTTTTTTATTAATTTACTTGGAGTAAAATTTTCATCGAGTCAAATACTGCAAGAAAGGGAAAAACTCTTTGTTTCTCAAACTTTTAATGTTGATTTTCTTTTATAAAGTAATTTTTTTATTATTACTATTATATTTTTTTTAATACAAAATTTCTTTGTACTTAAACTCATCTTTATTATAAAGATATTATAAAACTTGTTTCATACTAAATTGAACTTTAAAAGTTGTGTATGACATTGTAATTTAAACATCATCATATTCATTTTTTCGTTTACCTCATCGTTTCATGTCATTTTCTTTATGAACACATAGACTTTCCTCACATTATTCTAAATTCATCTCCGGTACATCCGCAATCTCGCCATAATATCCGGAAAATTTTCTTCGTTCTTTACATTTTTATTCACATCAAAATAATTGCATCTTTTTTTTTTATTATCAACTTTATATATCAGTATTAATTTCGTTTATTTAATATTTTATTTTTTTCTATCTCGATTAAAGGTGATCCAGTTGATACACGACCATCAAGTTATGTTATTTTTTTCCTCATCCAAACTGCTCCAAACATTCTGATACGATTTGTGTTGTCTCTTCAGTGTATTTTTAATAAATGCAATATCATACGTGCATTCGGTGCATTCACTTTTGGTGTGTATTCCTTGTTGCGCAGTCGCTGCATCATTATCCTTTCCAGCTTCTTCCATTCTCTACCAGCACAGTGGTTAACAAATACATTCAGCCAAATATAATACATACGTATACATGATGAACACAAAAAATCATGGTGGGGTTGATATCAGGCTGTGTCAGGCTAACAACACAGTTTCACCTGGTTTTATCCATCAGTATACCGCAGATTTTGCGATGTTTTGGTTATTTTTGAAGGTAACTGTGTTAAAAAATAGTCGGAATGACAAGTAGATAACATCCATACAAATTCTCCATGTCGAATAGCTTTATTGATATACGAATGACATTTATTGACAAGACACAGTGCTGTGGTTATTCGAAATAAAGGGTAACTTTTTTAATTTTTTTTGGAGTAAATGTTGAGTTTATATTTATATAAAGCAACCCCTTTTATATATTCGAAAAAATATAAATTAATAGAGACGCGTTCGAGGTTATGTCGTGAACAAAATTATAATTGTAATCATAATTTAGGAAAGTGTTTTTACTTTTTTTATGTCAGTGCAGCAGCATGTTCAACCGGCGTAATATAAATTTTTTTATTTCAATTTCTTTCGAGTGAATAAATTTATTATAAGAAAATAAAAAATACTTATTTTGTTCTTTGGCTTTTCTTTAGATAAATCAATTTGTTTATATTTTTTTTTTTTTTTTGGCAACTAGTGTATTATTGGTTTTATAATTAGGTAAGGCAAATTTATTTTTGACAGTAAGATTGGTATTTAAAAAAAAAAAATACTAATGGATGTCTTGAATAACAACTGATATCATTAATATTTTTAAAATGCACATAATAGTTGATAAATTTATAAATTTATTGGCCTTTAAATTCAATTCATAATGTAGACTTTTATGACTGATAAAGTCATGGAATAATAATTATTCCCGGTGTGTACTTAGTGCTTTATGACATGTAAATGTAAACAAAAATGATATTTATTGCCGGTACATTTGTTATCATTTATGATTATGGAATATTTAATTTTGGTCTATATAAAACAGAATAAATTATTGATTGATAAATTATTCCATCTGTCAAAAATTAAAACGTTCCAATTTTCCCTATTAATATTTTATTCATCTCTAAAATAATTTTCGATTATATTATTTATAAAAAAATAAAAATATTTTTCTATCTCAAAGTAAATAAATAAATTCATTTTCCATTACCAATACAAAAAAAAAAAATCATATAACGATGTCAAATGAAAAAATATTGTGAGTCTATGTAATGAAAAAAATGCAATAAATAAATAAAAACTAACAAAGGGAAAATAAAAAAAAAATAATTGCTTTTGAAATAGATTTCTTTGTGTATATATATTTAATATTTTTTTTTCTATTTTATTAATAATAAAGTCATTGAAAATAAATTGATTAAAAATTTTATATTAAAAAAAAATTCATATTCACATAAATTAATGACAAGTCATTTGATATGCACAACGAGTTTATTATAAATATATTTCTAAAAAAAAATAATAAAAAGGTATTTGTTCGATGCATTGCACCCATAACAATTGACGAGGTTATTGTCTTTTTGATGTGTATGATTCCGATTATTTTTTATCATCAAACCGAAACAAACAAATGTCAGTGATACACATTTTCTTTTGAACAATGAAACAGCAATTTATAACAAAAAAAAAAAAAACGGAAATGATTATATATCTGGTATGTTAAATTGAATGAAAGATCAACTTGCAAATGGATATATTTTTTAACAGTAACTATATTGATTAAACTGCAGAATGTTTAAATCACAAAAATATATATTTAAATTTGCTGAATTCTATTTTCAATCAATGAAGCTATTTAAAAATTGTTAATTAATCAAATTATTCAACTGTATATATATTTTTATCTCTCTTGATTTATTTTATACAAAATAGGTCGAAAATTCATGCGCGAAATTGATTAATGAAAATTTTTAATCAATGATGTATACATAATGAATATCAATTACGTATTTTTATTTTTTTTTAATTAAAAAAATCTCTGTTGCAGATATAAATGTGCCTATCATTATCTAATTTGAATTATGAAACTTTAGTGCTGATTATTTCAATATAAATTAAAATAATTTGTGTATGTACAACGGAAACCTGAGTAGACGAGTCAAATATATCATGTTGATCTTCATACAAATAACAACCCTAATATAGCTTTTCGAATAATGAGTTTTTTTTTTTAGTTATTTATTAAAATTTTACAGAAAAAGTTAATTTATTTTTTTCCATATTTTTATTTTTTGATAAAAGCTCAGTAGCTGATGGATGGTCTTTATTCATGGGGATTATTATTTCATGCTTTTCTAGAGTAAAATTTTTTTTCTATCCAATACATTTTTATTTTTTTTTTGAAAAAAGATAAAAATTCACCTGCTGAATATTTTTAAACTAATTGAAAAATTTAAAAAATTTATTATCTCTATAACAATATAGTGCATAGGGGTCAACATGAACTTAGTTTCCTCACAAGAAAATAAAAAAAATAAATAAAAAATTGATTTAAAAGTTTATATTTATATGCAAGTATTAATAAACGGTTATATTGATTTCTATTGTTTCTCTAGAAATAAAAAACTTCTTTTATGATAGACCACAAAATATAATAACTTGTATAAATATGAGAATACAGTAGTGAAACTTGTGAAACGGATAAACCATCCACTTTATGAAAATAATAAAACCATCTAATATTTTCCAACGTTAGACTCAAAGCAATATATCTTATGCAATATATATTCTTCAGGCATTAATTACTCAAAGTTACTTTTAAGAAGTTTTAATATAAAAATATAGTTATTAAATGTATATATATTTGCAGCTTAATTTGAAATAAAATTGTCTGTGTCTTTAAGAAGAACGTTAATCAAAAACCATCCGCGAAAACTATACAACACTATCTCGGCAATTGATATAATGCAAATTTAAAAGTTCCGTGAATTATATTTTTGTCAATTACACGCGAGCTCAACGCGTCTCATTGCATAATATATATAAATATTTATATGTAAATTATTCAGGAAATAGCCTAATTAGAATGCTATAAAAATAGTCAAATTACAGTGGTAATTTATGTGTGATTCACATACAATGTTGTTGACCACATGCCCACATGTACACAGTGGTTTATTTGAATTTTTATTTCATCCCCATTAAGAGAATATATTTGAAAATTTTTCTTTTTAATTGAAAATTGATAAATTTGTATTTAATGATACAATATTTAAATTCAATTATTATTATTGGTAATATAATATTTTATGAAAATATCAAATTTGTAATTGTCGGGGTGAAAATAGATTATTATAAAATAATAATACAAGTGTATATATATGAAATAAATTGTGACCAATGAAAATTAGAGTGCAATTAGAAAAGCAGAGTTGGAAAATGTATATTTGATCTGAAATTAGACTTGAATATGCCGGAGGGAATAAAATAACAAGAATTTATATGGTACCAAGCAAACTGTTATAAGTGAGAGTCGATTATAGTCATTTTATTTAAGCTATGTCTAGAAATTGTTGGCACATATAATATGTTAAGATTAATAATAATATATATATAACTTGTATGTGAATTACATGTCTGACTTGTAGTGAATCTTTTCTGTGTCAATTTGATTCTTGTTGACGTTTTTCATCACATTATACTGCTATCCATATGTGTCATCAGAAATATTTTGATCATATTAAAATTAAAAAAGAAAACTACAATTATATAATAAAGTTTTTCCTTTTCAACATCAAAGCAGCTTTTATTTTCATATATATTTAATGAGATTTAAATTTTTTTTTATCAAAATTAAATATAGAAACGAGTGATTCAAAAAATTCAAAAAACAGAATCCTATTGATGTTCTTATTTTTGCTCATCAGCATTTTTATGATGATAAGGGCTTATAAAAAAAATTCAATAGCAAAAGAATATTAAAATTTTTATCTTATAATTGGACGCTAAAATGTTGTCACGCTTGTGATTGTCACACTACCCGAAATTTTAATACTGATTTAAGGGTTATTGATTTAGCTGAACAGTAAAGGTGACCGTAAGATAATTTGTCTGATTGCAATGGTCTTTTTCGTGCGTGATAAAATCGTTGTTAAGCTGAACAAAACTAGCATATACATGAAACATATACATGAAAAAAGGAGTATATAGAATATATAGTTTTTTAACAGAGACGAAATGCTTTGTTCCGGAACTAATAGGCGATCAGAGAGGTCATTTGTTCTCTCAAATAAACCACCCCGTTTTATAGTTGCTTAAATTGCTGATACTAAATAGTATATTCCACAGTTTTTTTTTTCAAATCCCTTTTGTTTAATGAGTATTTGATATAGATAAAGATATATATTTTACTTAAATGATACTTGTATATAAAATTGTTGGTTGTACACTTTATAAAAGATAGCGTTATTAAATGTACCATCACAACAAATGCTCTCAAACTGATCTCAACGATACATCAATCATGATATATAAATGACAATCTCGATTATTTATAGTTGCAAAAAAAAAACACCCCCTCAAACAATCATAATGATAGCCTTAAACTTTTTTCCGTAACTTATTTTGATTTTAAATGCGCATGTATAGGAAAATAAAGAAAAAAAAAAAAAGGAAAAATTATTCCTTTGATTTTTTTTTTTTCTCCAATATTGCGAAGAAAAAAAAAGAATAAATGCATATGCTGACATAAAGCAACTTTGTATAAAGTGAGACATTACATGCTTTGCATTTTTTAATGTAAAAATTTTTTTAAAAACTGGTTTTAGCTATTTTTTTTTTCTCGTAGCTTTCATCAAAGAGCTATAGAATTTTAAATTGTTAAAAATAATTTTAAAAAAATTATAAACATGACAATATTAATTACAGTACCGTATTTATTTTCTTTTTTTTTCTTAAACAATTTAATATAATAAAATAGAAAAGAAAAAAATGTAGTGATGTAAAGAATATATTAAATTAGCACACCCTTCATTAGATAACCCTTTCTTACGGTATTTTTTGTATTACGTTAGAGATGAAAGATAAATACAAGGGAATAAATAGTTTAAAAAGGAAAAAAAAATATGAAAAAAAAAGGTGCAGTGCTTGGTGCAGGTGTATCGGATGTAGTTGGTAATTGGCACGCTAATGGACGTCGACACGCGTAGTACCAAAAGAAAAGTGGGAAATGAAAAAAAACCGCGGAACCGGAAAAGCTTTGTAGGAAAATATTATTGTAAGCGGGATATACAATAGTAAAATATCCTCAGCACGTTTCACCGCAAAATATTATTATCATAATATAATATATAATATTTTCTTCTTGACAGTTATAATAACAAAATTATATGTACATTAAATTCATTTCTCAAAACAGAAAAATTTATGTATTATAAAATTAAAACTACAGAAAAAAAACAAAAAGTAAACCGCTTGAATACATTTACAATAAAACGTCCGATTAAATTATATTTTTTTAACATGATTTTACGTTATGAATATTTATTAACTTAAAATTTCTGTAAATTTTGTAAGCCCTTTTTCTACAATTGAATTTATTTAAATTTTAATTTAATATACTTTAAATTACAGTAATAATATACAATCAAAAAATTCTGATTTATTTTATAATTAAAAAAAAAATATACTTCAGACGATTCAAATAATCACAGTAACGACGACAATAAGAACTTCCTGTTACTCTTATGAATAATCCAATATGTTTTTGATATTTATGTGTACACTTTTCTCCTTGCCATCATTTGTATTAATTCAAATAAACAAAGTAGATACGTCTCTGTCAATTCACAAGCTAATTTAACACATCATGTTATCAATTTACAAATTCATTTTTATAAACAAACTTGTAATCTATTATTTTAAATTACTCTACCACATAAGCTGCATAATTTTTCAATTATAAATCAATTTTTTTCTCGCGAATAATTAAATCAGTGATGAATCATACGACTGATGTTTGAAATATAGAAAAATATGATAAATTTAAAAAACAAATTGAAAAAAAAAAGAAAAATGAATTAATTTTTTTCATGTTTCAAATCAAAAATCAAATTATTTTGTATTACGTTATATGAAGGGATACAGACTACCTCTACGAAGTGAAATTGATTGATACATACATAGGTAGCAAAAAAAAAAATAAAAAATAAATAAACTTTAGTATCGCTGAAAAAATGATACCTTTTTTTAACGTGTAGACTGTCCCTTTCATTTTTACTTCCGCACCATATATCTACTCATCCATTTTTTATTTATTTTTCTTATTTTTTTTATGCGCTAGAGCTTCACCCAACAGTTATAGACACGTCTGATGATTCTCACTGCCTCTTCTACTAGTGTGTTGTTATTATGCAAGTATATCTATATAGTTTTAGCTTTGACTGCGTTGCGCCGGCAAGATTATCGGCACATGCGCCTTATCAACACAATTGGAACAGTGTACAGCCGACGGCATGTCAAAATCATTCTACTCGAGACTATCCAGTTGTTCATGGGGGTCTCATCATTGCATACGCTTGCACTACTTGTTTGAAATTATTTCTAATAATATTTTTATTATGTGAACGGACGAAAAGTGTTGTTTTATTGTTGGCATATCATTGGTGAAGGTTTCGATAGTTAAGCCGGAGAAAAATTACAGAAACACAAGTGTTTTATGGAATTGATGGTGAAAAAGTTCACTAGAATTCGAGCTACCCACCGGTATTGATAATTTTCTTTTAAATTCATTGGAAATTCAAAATTAAACTCTAAAAAGTGTTGAAGGCTACTATATTTTTCAAATTATCTTTTAAGACTGAGTCATAAAAATATCCTTGAAGTTGTGAAGCTCTGAGTTGTTATAATTTTATTGCTCTTTTTTTTTGTACGGTTTGAATTTATTTGCTTTGGAAAATTGTGGAAAATACAAGTCAACAACATAACAAAAACGACAACAACAAATGTTGAAATGTAAGTTACAAGACTTGCATGTAAATAGAAAATGAAATGAGCATCTCTCCAATATTGTGGGCCAAACTATCGAGAAACTCGGGCGTGTTCCTAATAAACCATACAAACTTTGTCGACATACAGTAGTCCTTTGTAGAAAAAAAAAAGAAAAAGGGGAATCGTTTTTTTAAACCCACAGATTATTTTTCTTGGCAACTTTTTTATATGTGCTAGTCATATATACTTCAAATCGCATTTAAATTCAAAATGTTCAAATTGTGCTAGTATGTATAAAGTTTTTCTTTAAAAAAATGTTATTTGAAAAAAGTTTAGATAAAACAAGATTTTATTTTCTATTTGAAAATCATATTACTAGACTCATAAAAAAATTACTGATGATGTTTTTTTTTTTATCAAACTTTAATTCCGTTAATAAATTTTCTTATTTGTATTTAACGAAGCAATTTTTTTAAATAACTTTTCGATCATTAATTTATGATTGTTCATTTTTTAACAAGGTAAATGTCAATTGATAAAAAAAAATATGAAGAACTCGATACGCTTGTTAGCAGTTTACATTGTATTTGCTATATATATAAAAAAACATCAATTGAATTAAGTTTATATTGTTTTGCTTTATTTTTAACAATGTGGCTATCAGTAAATTTTGACAGGATAATACTTTGTCTTATAAAAAATAAAGCCAAACAAATGATCGAGTACAGATAAAAAAGAAGAAAAAAAAAAGAACATATAGCCTTAAATGAAAGAAAAATGAAATTACTATTTCCTTTTAGATACGAGTTCGATAAAGTTTCTTTTTAGACGACAAAATACGCTTTTTATACAATTTTCTTTCTCCGTTTTTTTTTTTTTTAATTCTTTCAACTTTACTTTTCCCATCACTTGAGACTATGCCAAAATAAAAAGAGCACAAGTAATAAATATTCTCAACACGTCGTGGTCACGTCTGATGTATTCGTACTGCATCTAAGGAAATCGTTTGTATATTTGTTGAAACCGGCTGTTTTCCACTTTTTGTTTTTTAAATCCGATTGATTAAGAAAAAAAATAAAAAACGCTTTATAAAATAGATGAATATTGAGTCTCGAATAAATTTTGTACTTCGTGGATAGAATTTTCAAATGAAACTACACTGAATGTATAACGAAAAATTAAAATAATAAGACTATATTTATTTACAGTTTAAAAATATAAATGACTTTTCGTAATTTAAAATAAAAATCTCGGGATATTTGCTAGAAAAAAAAAATATGGAAATAGTAACCAAATAATTGTCAAATATAAAGTGTGAAAATGCAAGTCGGTAAACTTGAGAGTTCATTTACACTCATAAAACTTTTAAAAGTGACAAAGTTAGATATTCAAACAACCCTAGAAAAATAAAGTTCCATGTTTGTGTTTACCTTATTGCATAAAGATGACCTCAACAAGAGTTTGACTCTGAATTATCTATATGTAAAGCTATAGCTAACTTATGTCATGTCAATACAGTCTGTACTTTTTTAAATACCACAGTTCCAATCACACGACAAATGCTAAGTTTTGAAAATAAATTAAATTCTCATTACTACGCACCACCAGAGTGACAATCTAAACTTGCTGTAATTAAAATCGTCATAGAGTTTAATTAAAATTCAAGTGTTTTGTTTTGTAAGGATCTCGAAATAATTATGCTCGATTAATATATTAATTTTTTTTTGTTAAGTATTCAAAATCTATTATGAAATGGGATGCTGTAATTATTAGAGAACGTATATTGTATTAAAATTTTATTAAACATAAAATCACTCATTTATTAATCACCCCAGAATTTGCAGAAAATTTAATTTAATTTTCAAAACTAATTACAAAATTCGCATGATATTTAGCATAAGCGCTGCATTTATAAGTCAAATTGTTCCACCAGTTGCTTATTCGTTTTTTTTTTCCTTTTTCTGTGTCAGAAGTCGAGAAGAATGCAGACGAAGCTTTTTCAAGTGCAAGTAATCATCTACTAAAATTTGTTACTAAACAACGAGCTCCATCAAATTTTAAGACTTATGAAAAAGAAAAAAACTAAACCAACAGACAAATTGTGAAATTCAAATTGATTTTCAAAATGTACAAACTACTACGTCGCGGTACTGGCCGTATGTTTGTTTTTTGTATTGTACTTGTGTCTTTGCTACTGTGTTTGTACTACGTGAGCCAAATTCAAGCACCTTCATCGGGTCAATCACCTGGACTACTAACAGCAGTTGTTGCACGATATGAGAGGCCAACAACATTACAACCAGACTACAGTGAAGCCCCTGATGTTAAAGTATCAATGGCAAGCTGTCCCCTAATACGCCCAAGAACAACGGATATTGAAACCTATGAAGAGTTCCAGAAGTTTGATTTTCAAGTAAGTTGAAACTAAAATTTCTATTACTAAAATACTTGTATTTCCCATAAATTTAAAGTTAAAGATGCATGTGAGTAAATCATAAGACGATAATGATGTCAATAAATAAAAAAAAAAATTCTTTTTAAAATGAAATCTGAATCTATCTATCCACTAATAAAAAATAATATCGTACTCTCAAAAGGCGTCAAATTATTTTCTAATTTATTGAGCCAATCAGTTTTATTTTCCATTTAATATCACTGACATGTCAACAGACATTGGTTAAACTTTAATTAGGTCCACTTCGACTATTCACGACCACAGAACGACTTGTCACTCTGAGGTCCAAACAAATTGAAAATACACGAATCATGTGGAGAAGTGGTGCACCAAAGAATGAATAGTGCTGCAGGCAAACTGTGATTTGTTTTAATTAAGAGGATAGTCGTTAAGAGGAAGAGACCGTTTTAGAGCTATTTTATCGTGACGTGAACAATACCAACACAAAGAATATATAGTGCTTTATGCAGGGTATCTAAGTGGGCCCCTTAACATGTCGTATATATATTTTTTTTTCGCACAACTATAAATGTAAATATAAAGACGAATTCAATCAAAGTCAATAAAACTGATTCTCAATCAACTGTCGACTAGCTAAAAACTATCTATCTAATTTGGAGTTTTACAAAATTATTTTCAACCATTAGCAAATAACTGAAAGAGCTTTATAAATTTATAAGTCGTTCTTCGATGTGATCTCTTATGTTTTACATATATGAAATGTATAAATTAACACGGACATATATTTATACACTCTCCTACATTTTTGCACATACGTATGTGTGTTTCGAAGGTAGTAGCGGAACAATATCACGAAAAAATAGTATAGAGTCATGGTCGTTAACCTCAGAGTGAACCAATTGCTGCCTTGATGCATATAATAATGCATAATTTTGCGCTCTGCCAGTCTTTTTTGAAAAAAGTATAATTTATAGATAGTATTCTTATTATATATACATGTGACCTCATGAGATACCACAGCTATTGTAAAAATAAATTTTTATTTACTTTGTAATTTATTGAGTTGCATAGAATTTTATTTTTTTGCTTTAAATTAATAAGACTAAAAAAAAATGGGATAAAAGGGTTTAAGCACACGTGACTATATAAAATGAGCTAAATAATATTTTGTATTTAGATTCCCCTATGTTAAAATCTTACTGTCATATTTTACTGTTGTTGAGTGATAAAATAAAATGAAAAATTGCAAAAGAAAGGGTCGATCTTGCCAGGATTCGAACCTGGAATCTTCTGATCCGTAGTCAGACGCGTTATCCGTTGCGCCACAAGACCGTGAGTTATTTGAGCGATACAGAATTGAATTCTTGGTCTGCAGAACTTGCAAAGGGCTAAGCAAATAGTAAACAAAAATCACGTGTTTATTTTCCTATTTTAAGATATACAGTTTAGGAAAATTGAAAATTTATATGTCTACTTTTAAATAGAAGCATCAGCCTATAAATATAAATACAAGTTGATGAAGCAAACACGTTAGTGTTGTAAGTCTGCTAGTGTACCGATTACACCATGTCTACTGCTAAATTTATTTTCATGGAATATAAGGGGCAAGAGAATCAGCTCCTTTCATTGCTATGGATAAGAAGTCTTATCAAGGGGGATGAAGTCTCATCACGAGGGATGCATATGAGAGAGGGTCAAACATACAGCATGAAAGCCTTGTGGCAAAAAAGACTACAGGCTATAAAATAAGGGTGGAATGGTGGCTTATTCTTATTTTGTTTTTTTATTTAAAATATCTTTGTATTCCACAACAATTTTTTCGAGGCTTTATTTTGTTTCTTCTCTAAAGTATCTATTATTCAAGGACTTATTGAATATTCATGATTTTCGTAGGGGCATATTGAACTTTAAAAAATAAATAATTAATTGAATCATGGGAATAAAAACTAATTTTTTTTTATAATTAAAATTGACCATGAATGAATGTACTTTGACTATCACTCTCTAACTATAAACTATTAGAGTTGATGGTTAATGAGATGGCTTATTAATTACATCGTGTACGGAAGTGCGATAGCTGTCAGATGGTCAAAGTCATTCATAGTCACTGATGAGAATCGATTGATGCGTTCCACAACGTATACATATCGGAAATAGAAGTCAGTTGCAAATTGCCAAGCTAATCAACTCCCAACAACTGAGGGTTTCGAGGGTGACGATGTGCACACATGAAGTGTTAGAGCTTCACTATACAGTAGTTTAAACATGAATAACAAAATAACCGAGACTAAAAGCTGCCCATCTCATAATTTAACTTCAAAGACATTAGATAGTGTTATATGCTCTTAAGTAGATAATGAACTGGAAGATTTTATACACTCAAGAAGCTTTACATATATAGTTCATTAACTTTAGAAATAAATAAAGTATGCGTTTATTAGATTTATTTTTTAATTTGACGATAATCAATTTGTGTATTTGTCTAAGAAGGAAACTAAAGAAAGACTGGGTGTAAATATAAAATTCACAAGATAAGATTGCAGAAATCGATTTAACTAGTTGAAAAGCTTTCTATATATATATATATTTTTTTCTGGTAAATAAAGTGTGGGCGTTGTGGCAAGTAAAAGAAAGACAGTTGAGTACACAGATCGATATGTGACGAGTGTACCTAGGAACAAATAGAATAAAAGAACAAGAGAATAGAGAACAATTGTAAAATGTGAATAAACAAAGAAAAACGAATTAGGTAGTAAAGGTTTAAAGGAAATGGCCAATGTTCATTCCAATGGATTGAACTTCCGATGACCATTAAGTGATGATCATTTTATTTATTTCGGTCATAAATATTTCTTTAAATTTTTTTATTACTCTTTCGGTTAAGAATGAAAAATAATAAATAAATAAATAATTAATAAAAGTTTTTGTATTGAAAAAGTGAACACGGAACAAATAAACCTAATAGCTGCGTGATATAGAGTACTTTTTCAAATTTTATATAAGCGAAGAGTTAAAAAGAGTGAGATATCGTGAGAATGAGTACAACAAAGAAGGCTGGTTTGTTTATAAAGTCAGCACCACGCAAGTAATGTATTTTGCAAGTGTCCAATTTTATAGAAGAGAAAATATTATTGTTTTTAGTAATAATATACATTATGCTATTATTTTTTTAAACAATTAAAATTATGAATTTAAACTCTTAAACGATTCAGTTTTGATAAATAATTGTAGCTGATGGAAATCAATTATATTTTATAGTGGGGTTATTTAATGGTTACTACGTCCGATCGAACACAGTTATTGTCTACTGTGCATGAAGTTTTATTCAAATAAATATTCTGAACATAAATTGACAGACTTTTAACTACAACAATTTATTAAAATTAAATTTTTTAAAACATTAATTAAATCAAATATACATAGGACGAACAACTAATTATTTATTCCGAAAAATTGGATTATTGATGCTTGAAAACTTTATTTTTATAAAATCTAATTAATGTCCAGTGTGACAGGAAGATGCATTTTGCTTTATCGAGATCGTGGTATCACGATAATTCCGGGTTAGCATGGTAGCTTTGCCACGCCCTTCCTGTGCTATGCTCTACAATGAAATTTAATGATATTTCTGCATAAACAAAATTCAAATAAACTGAACATATCTCGAGTAAGTTAATCATATATAATAAAAACAAAAAACAAAAAAAGATTGAACTACAAAAGATAATATAAATGCTGAAGAAAAAAGGATACACTAAGAGAAATATTTAATTAAAATTTTTGAGTTCAATGTTAATTAATTAATTTTGAACGAAATTAGAAGACAACGAATTCGTTATTGTTATGGAAAAAAGAAAAAAAATAATAATACAGTTGCACAGTAAAAGGATATGTATCTTTGAAGTGGAAAACAATGATGCAGACAAGTTTTGAATAAATCATATTTATTCACTGTTCATCCACTCGAAGTACCAAGTTGAAGAAGAAAAAAAAATTCAAAGCTATAGAGAGAGAATAATATTAAAACCTTTTTTTCATTTTTTTATAACCCAAGGCTGTTTATGATTTTTCACAAATCTAACAAGTTTTAAAAATTATCTATTAATATTTTTTTATATAAAATTACACGGTACATTGAAGGTTTTTTTTCTCTTCATTTTTACATTGTGGGATAAAATAATAATATAATTGAGATAAATATTTTATGAAAAATAATAATCAATGAACAATTTTCTGATTACAGCCGTCTTGGATGAGAAGCCGTGAGTACTGGGATGACAGTTTTGAAGCACGATACCTCAAGTTACGAAAGGATCCTTCAAGACCTCCACTCAAGGTAAATTAGTCAAAAATTAATGATGAACTAAAGATTAAACTTGTCGTTCAGCATTAAATGTAAACGCAATTTGTCTCATAATTAATGAAGACAATTTGCAACTAATTTTTTAATAATGACAAAAACTTTTGCGACGTATCTACTTCAAGCTTTACTAATGATTAAACCATAAAGTTGTTAATAAATTTTTGTATTGTTTATTTTTAATATTTTTTTACCGATATTTAATTTCAATTTTAATTACACAATCTACCAACGAGTTGAGTAAAATTTTTTATCTTGTTTAAATAGTATGAACAAATAAAGTAAAGTACAAATCCGGAAATTGCGGAGAAAAAAAAAAGGAATGAGAGAAAAGATTGTTGTCTCGATGAAACTCAAACGATAAATATTTTCACGGGTTCCGTTCTGGGTTTCGCTTTGAAGATCCTGTGAAATTCGAAACGACTATTTTCTTAAACAATTTTATTTTTCAACTGCAATAATACTCGTGATTGTGACAAGACAAGTTTCAACTTTCTTTGAAATTAATCAACGTTGTTGTTGTTGTTATAAAAGTAGAATTTTCAAAAAAAAAAAAAAAACCAAATGAAAAATTGCAATGTATTTCTTTTCTGACTTTTAAAATCATAATGAAATTTTTTTTTTTACCGTTATATTTTTATAATAAATTTGGGTTTAGTAGAGCATTTAACATTTAAACATAAAGAATCAAAAAAAAAAACCAAACAGATTATACTAACACCATTGCATAATATAAAGCACACGTGTTTTGTAATTCTAATATTCTCCTAGAACAAAACCGAAAGAAAATCTTTTAATCTTTTCAGAACATTTGAAACAATGAGCCAAGTGTTCCGTAACATACTAGCAGAATGTACAAGCACGATTCGTTGCTTTATTAACAGAAGGCCCTTGCCATACTAAAAGCATCAAAATGAAAAGGAGAATAAGCGAATTTCCTAAAGATAAATCGCGCAGCATATTACACTGAATATAGATTTCGATTAAACACTCTAAACAACATCATATAACAATAATTTGAATACTTGAAGCCTTAATTTAAGTGCTTGCTTTATATCTATGTTAAATAATAACCACTTTTTAGCCTGACTCTTTGTACTTATCAATTTTTTTGAGACCACATTTTAGATAATTTACACAGCGATAATTTGGATGTTATCATTAATAAAGTTAACATGTGTGGTTAGAAAAAAGATGCGGTTTATTGCTCCAACTGATAGTGAATTTATCAGCTGTAAAAAAATAATATAAGTCAATTTTTTAGGACAGAAAAAACATTACAAACTTTATATCTTAATTGAATCTTAACACCGTACCGTTAAAAGAGGAAAAAAAAATTTAGGCGTTACCCCAACTAAGCCCTCATCTGTAATAATCATACCTTCTTGGTTATCTATCTATCTATCTATCTCTATACATATATACCATATTATCTCGACAATTTTGTCTTGGATTTTTAATCATTATTGCTATCAAATTAGTCAATATGTCAAGCTTTGTAAATTTAAGATAATGTAATGATAGCAGGTGTTTTTTTTTTAACTAAAGCACTTTAATTTTCAATAAAATAAAATTTAACTTTATTATTACCGAGACACAGCTATTATTGAAGGATGGTGTGGACAGAGTGATGAATATTGGCTACTTATCATGATGCTATTTTCATGACAGCACAATGAGTAGGCGTTCGTCTACTGAAACACGTCAATATGATTCGAAGCCCGACCGACTAGAAAAATTGTATAAATCACAATGCTATATATAAAATCTTTCACTGGAGCTAAAATATAGACTCTCTTTATATAATTTCTAGAAAAAAATTCAATAATAAAACAACAAGTGCAATGACATAAAAATTTTTCTCTTTAAAATAAAACGTGAATATTTAATTGAAATTAAGCAGAAGTTTCATGGAATATGATACGTAATTTTTACTATATTTTTTTATGTTAAAAACCATTTGAAATTTTGAGCCATATAAGGCAATAGAGATGAGGAAAATTTTATAGATAACGTTGAAATTGGTTTTCATGTTGGGTCATCAAAAATAGGCATCTGATAATACTTTTTATTATCTCATACACGGTGAAAGATATTTTTCTATAGAAGCAAAAAAGTGTTAAACTTGTACTTGCTCGATAACAACATTTTCATTGTGTGCTTTTTTTTTTTTCCCCTGCTTTAAAGCAGGGAAGATGATAGTAAAAGATGATAGTATTATCTTGTTAGAAAAAAGATCGGAGAACATATTGGTTTTACTTTTTTTTTAAGAGTTAATCATGCAAGTGGTGATAGTTGGCTAAACGTGCTTTGCATTTGTATTGTAAATCGATAAAAAATTTAATTAGATTTTCATACATTTATTTTTATAGTGAATAATTTTATCACATTTTTCTACTAATGAATGTTCTATATGTACTTCGACTCGACATTGACTATATAATTATTTTTACGTGTCCATTTATTCTTATTATTTTCACAACTAATTATTATCTAGTCTCAACTTACTACGGTAACTTGCAGTTGCCAGTAGTCTATTTTTCTATGTTTAAATTAAAAGCACAGCACTCAATTAAGTCTTGAGGGTATAATTTTAAAATGTAAATCACTAACTTGCTTTATAACAATTTTAAATGTATATAATTTTATTTTTTTTTTGTTAAGGTCATTCTCATGCCACACAGTCATACTGATCCAGGCTGGCTAAAGACATTTGAACAGTATTTTCACAGTTCAACTCGTGGAATATTAAATAACATGGTGACAAAATTACAGCAGTGGCCAAATATGACATTTATCTGGAGTGAAGTGTCATTTTTATCATTATGGTGGGAGAGGTAAAAAAAATTAAATTATATTAATAATCAAACAATTCATATCCCATTGGAATTTCACAGAATTATATATAACTTTTGCCAACAAAAGAGTATACTGCATTAAAAAAAAGTGCCATAAAACAAAAATAAAATGAAAAACTTAAACAAAAGTCTGATCGTCGACGACTTGAAGTCAAAGTTTTATGCCTCATCTTGAATTCTTTCATTCTCAATAAAATGTAGGTGCCAACCGGAACGCGAAAACCCACGACTGCCTTCATTTATTTTTTAATTTTTTTCATTGTATTTTTTGCTTTTTTTTCCCATGCGCTTCGTTGAGTCTTTTCATAGATCCTTAAAATGGTTGAAAATAAAAATGCAAAAAAAGATCCTATACTTTTTATGTGGTAGATTTTAAATGGAAGGAAAGTGTTCTCGTAAAAAAGTCGGTTATCAAAGCCCTTATTACGCCCGATAAAACACAAATAGAATATTCATGTGTACGTAAATTGTGCGACATTATATCATATTTATAAATGGATTTTATTTATTTTTTTTCATGAGAGCACGATATTAAAAGGATTGATAAAAGTTTAATGAAATTGAGTATATATCAGATAGTTGACTTGGTGATTTATTTTCAGTGCTCATCCGACAAAAAGAGCTGTAATCAAACGGTTGGTGAAAGAAGGACGACTAGAGATAACGACTGGTGGCTGGGTGATGACAGATGAAGCAACCTCTCATATATATGCTATGCTTGATCAGCTTATTGAAGGTAATATTTACAAGTCTATATTTTTTTAATTAACAATATTTAAATTAAAAAATAAAATAAAATAAAAAATCATCACGACAACAATCTATTTTCCAATCAGTGCATTGAGAGGGAAAAAAAAAAAAATTACTATTCTCGCACAGCGAATGTAATCTTGAGATTATGAAAAAAGGAAAAAAAAAATAAATAAATTTTATCAATTTTACTAGGGTGCTTTTATATGTCGAATGAATGCGGGAGAGATCTATACAGTTGAATAGTTGACTATATTGATGAATTCCCAGAGAGAAAATTGATCGTTCAAAATGGAAGTCTATATGAAATACCTCAGGGTTAAAAATATCGAGATGATTGAAGGATATATATCCTCTGTCTGTCTAGGGATGAGTGTTCAATAGAGTGCATAAAAGTGAAGCAAAAAAATATATATATTTCTCAAAACATATATATTTCAAGTAAACTGTATGGATATGTATAGACGAAGAACTAAGGTTTTCACACGTGAGGTTTAACTTGATATATTCCCAACGAGAATAAAAATTGAATGAGTATAAATTCAATTGTCTGATCAAGGGGTGTTTTTTTTTCTTTTTTAAATAATTTAAATGAAATTTCTGCTATCAAAAGAAAATCAATATATTCTCATATTCAATGAACCAATATATCTATGTATTTTTATGACTAAAAATATAAAAAATATTCTTCGCGTTTTATATATTCAAGTTATGAAAAACAAAATATAAAATTACGTTTATATAAATGAAACAATTATTGTTTATTCAGGGTGCTTCGTAGAAAAAATTTCGCAGTTATTTTAATAAAATATAAAAATAAGGTGAGAAAAAAAAATATGTATCGAAAAGAAAAAAAATAAATAATAATAAAATAAGAATTTCTAGCGAGGTAACTTGAAGTAAATGACAAAATAAATTTACTCTTGTCATTGTAACTATTAGCGAGCTTTTTCTCGAGCTTACATATTGAATCGAATTTTCGGTTAATGGATGAAACCCAAGAATACCAAGGCACTATCTCATATACCCTCATCCAAACCCGTCTCATATACTATTCTCATGTCGTCCATCTAATTTGCATCGAAATAGGCGAAAATATATGCAAGACTATATGGGATTTTCAGTACACTACAACTTTGTCTACTGCAGTGCATACATTCAGTGCATACATGAGACAATGTTGAAAAATTTTCAGTCATTTTTACGATTAAAAAAAAAATTATCACTTCAAAGTTGAGGACGATAAAGAATATGAGGCAATTTTATTATTCACTATAGAATTTGTCAACTTAATTACAAAATTTTTACTCATTGTGTACTCGAAACTAGCTGAATGTATAATTAAATATGTCTTTTTTTGTTCAACTCTTCTTTCAAGTGATAATTATATTTTTTAATTTTATCTATGATAGTAAGAGACAATGATTGTCCACCACTTGATTCTTGTGACTAACTACATGACTAGAATATTCTAAATTAATTACCTCGGTATTGTTTGACATAATTTGTATTATAAATCACAAGCTATTGTGAAAATTTCGAGAATATAATATTGAAAATTTATCGAATTATATTTTTAGCAATAATAAATGATCTATTTCAATAACAAGATCAGCCCCGCGCCACCCAATTAAAACTACAATGATATATAATAAAGTATTATTAAACTCACTTTGAAATAAACGAGAAATCCACCAAGAACAATAATCTCAGGATGAAAGATCCACTGGATTTGCAGCTTTGATATACCTGTAAATAAAAAACAAAATATTAATTTCTATTTTTTAGAAAAACAAATTAAACTAAAATTTATTTTTATCTTTTTTTATTAAAATAAGGTGCGTGATTATATATGTAATCTTGTGTATATCTTTATTATAACGCCAACTTAATGATTGCTGTTTTGACGGATGCACTATGCTTATTGATTTTTAATTTTTTTGCTACAAATAATTAATGTTTTTATGCATTATTATTATTGTACATTACAATCCAACGATTTAAACAATGATTTACTATTATTTTCTATTTTTTTATTGATTATTTAAGAATTTGCCAACACAGGGTAGCTCAAATCGAAATTTACTTTCACGGATCCACTATGCTTATTGATTTTTAATTTTTTGTGTCATAAATAAATAATTTCTAGATACGTAAATAGCTTTTTGTCTTGTTAAAAAAATTATTATACTTCAGCTAACTTCATATTAAACAAAAAAAAAAATAATAAAATAAATATTATAATAAATAAAGTTAAGTTAAAAGTTTTGTTGACTAACAATGACCCAGCTATAATAATGATCGAAATCAATCAATCAAGCAGAAAGACGTTCGTGCAGTCGACTGTAAAATCGATTTGGTTTTGTATAAATTTAAAAGCACTATTATAATATATATTGTAAATATACTGTGCAGAAGATAAACGAAAAAATACATTTGATTATATAAAATAGGCAAATAAAATAGGTAAATAGAATATTTTTTTTGACCTCACGAATATTTGTGTTTAAAAAAATTAAATCATTGTCGTCATAACTACTGAACTAATTGAACTAATGGAAATTAATTAAACTCGATTATTGTCATATATTTTATACACACATGTTGTTTATGTACTTGATCAACATCCTGGGGCTTTAGCTGTGGGCAGTTTTTACTTATATTATAACCATAGAATATGTAGTTTGAAATATAACTATATTTGAATTTTCAGGATAAAGTTATAAATCACCAACAATATCACACACAGATATATATCTACTTTATAACTTGTTTGCATTACATGTTCTGAATCAATCTGCTCTATTTCCATCATTAATTCTCAAACTAACTTACTGAGTATACTGAAGGTTATTATATTGTAGAGCTCATGCAATTTACAAGCGAAGCATAACTTTTTCTTTATTTAATTTATTTAGTATCTGTATTAATTTCATATCGAGAACACGTCAGCTAACACATGAAGTATTCAGTAAATGATTGATTTTTATAATGAAACCAGTATAAAATTTATCTTTGATTAGAATCTCGTGTTAAAAAAAATAATATAAAATCTGAGTATAAATTATTTTTTGTAAATTATGAGATTGTTTAATTGTTGTGTTTAATAATACCACTAATATTATGAACATTTATTATTTTGATTTCATGAATTTACTTGAGTAATTACTAATTAGTTATTGTAATTAAATTTAATCACTGACTAGTCATTGATGCTATTATACATCACTTCTCTTGCCTGCTCTTAGAAATACCGACCGTGAGAAAGTTCTTGTATCACCAATTTGACAACTTTTGTCTTTTACTCTCTACTCTTTTTCTTTTCATGCTTATGAACGAATTTTCAATTTGCTATTTCTTATCCTGTATCTCTACTCGATTTATTCAACGTGAAACTTTACCTAAATTAAACAATTATGTATTCAATTTTTAATTTTATATGCTTCAACAAAAACTTTTACACACACAGTTTTTATACTCGAGTTTATTATGAAAAATAATAAATCCTATTAGCATTAAAAATAATAATAATAAAAAAACGTAATTGAAAATATATTTCAACAGTTTTCAAAAAAAAAAAAAACATCAGCTTATTATAAATTTTAACGAGAGAATTTTTCATTATTTTTATTTTTTTTATACTTTTTTTTTTGCCAATACAGTGATGTATTCAAAGTCTCGCTATTTTACATTTTATCATGCTGAAACTTTAGCTCTAAAGCCTGGACACAAAACTATTTGTCAAACAACTTAATACTCAAACATGAAAATTTCAAAGTTTAAATACATTATTATTAAAATATGTGGTTGCTTGTTATAAACAATAATAAAGCAGGGGAAAAAAAAAAAAACAAGAGTAAATTTGAAAGTAATTTTCTAAATGGATTTGATGAAAATAAAACTAATAAAAAATACCCAAACGTTCAGGTTATATTGTAGGATAAATGTGTATCATTTGTTATCAAAACCAAACAAATAAAAATTGAAAAAAAAATAAATAAACGTGTGATTCTCCAACAGGGAATAGTGGAAAATTTTTTTGCATAAAAACGATTCCAATTATTTTAAGAGGATTTACCTATATCATTTGATTTATTGAAATATTTTTTTTTCATTCAAACACTGTTACGCCTGAATAAAAAAGAAAACATTACCGAAAATTTGATAAATTTAAATTTATTTTGTAATGGAAAATAATCACAAAAAAAAACATGATCGATTTTAGTATACAATTCATCAATGAATTATCACTAATGGTATTGAAGAGAGGTCATTGTCCTGCAATACAGTGAAAGAGAAGGAACAAAAAGAGGAATATATTTGAGGGAAAATCTAGCCAAAATGTGGGTAGTTTACGATTTTGTTGAACAGCAATCTAGATTAACTCTGTGGAGTATTTTGGTATATGAAACTTGTAATAAATTACAACGATTACAAACTGTCGACCCTACTAACGTATCGAAATTTCAAACTCCCTTGTTCAATCACCAGGATACTTGTAAGATATTTATTTTATCGAATCACTAAAACCCTCAAAATTAAAACTAAATCCAAGATATAATAATTTACGTGACATAGATGATTCTTGGTATTGAAAATTTTATAATTAGTTTTATAACCAGATTATGATTCAAAATAGATATTATCTTGAGTAAAACTCGAGCAATTTCAATGATTTGTTGGATTAATTTGTACCGATATTATATGTATACTTAAATGAGCAAAAAAAATTTCACTTTAAAAAGTTTTAACAACAATAATTTAATTTAATTTTGAG
Source organism: Aphidius colemani (assembly GCA_030523065.1). Classification (NCBI taxonomy): domain Eukaryota; kingdom Metazoa; phylum Arthropoda; class Insecta; order Hymenoptera; family Braconidae; genus Aphidius; species Aphidius colemani. The sequence continues at coordinate 25,467 of JAPYYR010001470.1, forward strand.
GATTTTATAGCATGTTTATATTTTTAATTTTAAAATACCGATAAATAAAATTATTTTTATATTTAAACATTTTACTATGTATATGAATGTTAACACAAGCCTATTTATAACCGACAGCTTTCTATATGTATATATATGTAAAAAGAATTCAAAAAATGTTTCAACCACCCGGTGGTGGTTTTGCTTTACAATATAAATCCTTTGATCTTTGACGAGAATATAGCATAATCTTTTTTACGATCGGTCGATTTTGATGTCATGCAAAACCACATAGCAGATCCTTCTTCTTGCCTCAAACCATCACCACCACAATGAGAATTAAACGATCTAAACTGAGTACTTGTACTATACCAAACAACCGTGAAACTTTGAAAGCATAAGAGCTCTAGAATGAAACTTGATTCACTTGTTTTCTACAATATTTTAGTAACAACAGTTAACTTTATTCACAACTAAATTTAGTTTGTCAACTCAAAAAAAATATATTTTCTAGTGCTTCTCTCTAGGACTTTTTATATAATATAAAATAATAATAAAAAGTTTTCTTTTAAATCTATCAACAGGTCACCAATGGCTTAAATCAAATCTCGGAGTATATCCAGAGACTGGCTGGTCAGTTGATCCATTTGGTCATGGTAGTACTGTACCACATCTTTTAAAAGCTGCTGGTGGTACTGGGACAATAATTCAACGTATTCATTATGCATGGAAACAATGGTTTGCTAAAAAACAGTATGGTGATTTTGTATGGGTACAACCGTGGGATCAAATTGGTGATTATGACATGTTAACTCATAATCAGCCATTTGATATTTATAATATAAAACACTCGTGTGGTCCACATCCGCATGTTTGTTTAAATTTTGATTTTCGTAAAATAAGAGGTGAATATACAGAATATTCAGTACGTGCTGTTGATATTAATTCAAATAATGTTAAACAAATGGCTGAATTATTATTGGAACAATATTCAAGAACAGGATCATTATTTCCTCACAATGTTGTCTTAATGCCACTTGGTGATGATTTTAGATATGATCAAGCAATTGAATGGGATCAACAATATACAAATTATAAAATATTAATTGACTATATTAATTCACATAAGAATGAGTATAATGCAGAAATAATATTTGGTACACCAAAAGATTATTTTAATGAAATAAATCAAAGAACACAGAAATTCAAAACATTAAAAGGTGATTTTTTTGTGTACAGTGATATATTTAGTGAAGCTAGACCAGCTTACTGGAGTGGTTATTTTACAACAAGACCATATATGAAAATACTTGATCGTGAACTTGAGGGTAATTTAAGATCAGCTGAAATAATTTATACAATTGCATTAAATATCGCGCGTCAAAGTGGCAATGATATTAAATTATATGAAACATACTTTGAAAAACTTGTTAAAGCAAGAAGAAATTTAGGCCTATTTCAGCATCATGATGCAATAACTGGTACATCAAAATCATTTGTCATGAAAGATTATGCATTAAAATTATTTGAATCAATAACTGATATGACTAGTTTACAAAGTTTTGCTATACAATCACTTGCTGCAATAACAACAAAAAGTACAAATTCAATATATGTATTACCAGAATCTGATCGTGATAGTTATGAAAAATTACCAAAAAAAATACCAATAACAATAAATCATCATGAAACAAGAAAAATAATATTATACAATTCATTGGCACAATCACGTCAAGAAATTGTTAATGTTAAAATTAATTCACCAAAAATACGTGTATTAAATCAACATAAATTGCCAATAATATATCAAATATCACCAGTTATGAATTCAACAAATATTAATCATGATTTATATGTTTTACTATTTATTGCTGATTTAAAACCTCTATCAATAACAACTTATCACATTGAATATATTGATAAAATACCAATTGATTCAATATCAACAATATATTGTAATAAATGTGGTAAAGATAAATTATTTCCAATAAAATCAATGCAATCAAGTGATATACAATTAGAAAATCAACGTATTAAATTATTGTTTGATGGGGAAAGTGGATTTTTACGTCGTATAACTAAAACAACAAGTGGTAAAATAATACAATGTTCAATACAATTTGCAGCATATGCATCAGCACAATTTCACAGTGGTGCATATTTATTTATGCCTGATCCAAATTTACGTGATCAAGACAAAGATGTACTTGATGAATATACACCAAATCAAAAAATATATATATCATCTGGTATTCTTAGTTCAATGCTAACTGTTGAATATGGTAAATTATTAACTCATCATATAACAATTTATCATAATGATGGACCACTTGCTGAAGCAATTAATATTGAAAATATTATTGACTTTGAAACACCACCAAAAAATCGTGAAACTGAAATGTTCATGAGAATACAAACAGATATACAAAATGGTGATCCACCAGAATTTTATAGTGATCAAAATGGACATCAAATGATTAAGAGAAAAAAAATTGAAAGAATTGGAATTGAAGGTAATTATTATCCAATAACAACAATGGCATATATTGAAGATAATTATCATAGATTAACATTGTTAGTTAATCATGCACAGGGTGCTGCAAGTTATCAGCCAGGTTGGCTTGAAGTTATGCTTGATAGACGAACATTGTATGATGATTCAAGAGGTATGGGTGAGGGTCTTTTAGATAATCGTAAGACAATACTTAAACATTGGTTATTATTTGAAGAAATTAATGATAAACAAGATACAGAACTACCAAAACCATCATTATTTGCTAATCACATTAGTAATGCATTAAATTATCCAATAAATATATTTATCATTGATGGAACAGAAAATGATATAACATTAAAGACCGAAGTTAAATTACTGACTCAAAGTTTACCATGTGATTTACATTTATTAAATTTACGAACAAACCACGATCAAAAACTTTCACATTTTCCAATAAGTAGTGCATTGATGGTATTACACAGACAAGGATACAGTTGTGCAGTTGGTACCGATATAACACTTAAACATTGTCAACTAAATGAAAGACCAAATCCCGGCACGAGTTTTTATAAATTAAATAAAGTAAATATAACTAAAACAACATTAACTGGTACAAAAACTAAAAAACATTTAAAAGATGGCTTTAGAAATATTAATCCAATGCCAATGGAAATTGAAACATATAATGTTATCTTTTTACCGTGATAAGACTCATCTTTTTAATCGATTAATTTAATATCAAAAAATTATTTCTCTTTCGTTTTTTAATCAAGTAATTTTGTCTCT
>JAPYYR010001471.1:0-32291 GCA_030523065.1 Aphidius colemani
TTATCGTATGATATAATGTTGTTATGATTTTTTAAAAATTCAAAATAATCATTAAATCATTATGTCAATATGTTACTATGCTTTTATTATTTTTATAATAATTTATTTTAATTTTTAAATAAATTATTATTATTTCTGTGCTAATACACGCTTTTTCTCGGGGTGAAAATTATCTATCAGGATATTTTATTTGATCGGAAAATTTGTGTTCAAAATATTTTTAGCATGATATTTAGTTGTGATAACGTATCAAATGTAGTAAATTAAATTGTTTATTGTATCTAAATTCGATATATATTGTTTTTATCAAAAAAAAAAAAAAAACTCTTTGTTTTTTCATAGTAAAATATTTTTACTGATTCTGAGATTCAATAAACCGCGACGTTCATAATTTCAAGTTTTTACCGCCTAACTCGACCAAATGGCACGCGCAGTGTAAATTCAGATAACTAAATTTATTATTATCATTATTTTCAAAATAAAATAATTTATTTTTTATTCATTTTTAAATTGATATATACTTGAGGCTTTATTCTAAACCACCGTGAGATTCCCCGGGGCGGGGCTGATGGTGTTATTATTTTTAAAATGTTTTTTTTATTATTTTCCATGCATAATATGGTGATTTTCAAGTGCAATTTACATCTTCAAATAAAAAACAAGGCGTACACTATATATACACCTCTGACACAAAACGGTAGTGTGCCGGTTTGCATATTATTTCCGGGTTAAGTTGTGTGCATATATCTATATGCGTTGTGAGTTATCGATTAAACAATAATAATATCTGATAAAAAAACATTTGTGTCAATGTAATTTATAAAATTACATATTAAATAATTTATAATAAAAAACAAACAAAACAATTATCAACAAATAAATAGTGAAATAGTATTCATAAATATATGAAATAATTATTGATAAATATAATAAATAACTTGTTAATAATAAAATAGTGCAAAAAAAAAAATTATATAAAACCTTGATAATGATAAAATATAAAAAATGACGTAATATTATAAAACAAGAATGATATGCATCATTGCCAAGGTGATGAATGAAAAATAAGTTGTAGGAATGAGAAGTCAAGTGTATAGAAGTTGGTGAAAGTGCGACCGATTCGTGGTAGCAGAACACACCTGAAATTGAGAGTTATTTTCATCATCGTTAAACACTACTTTTTGCCTTTCACCTTTCTCCAACACTCAATATAATTTATATATACTATTTCTATCTCTATTTTTTTATTATTAATCTACTTTATTTAACTGACAATTTTATGGGTCTTCATGTACATCAAAAACATCAGTGATTTACAACATAATATTCAGGTCAAGTTCAATGTCTGACCATACTTCTGGTTATATCACTAGCATAAAATTAATTTTTTTTTTTTTATTTATTTTATAATATTTTTTTAACAATCAATTTAATAATCATTATTATTTTTTAATATTTATTTAATATTCGTTTAGGTATTTATAGATATACCGCATATTTTAAATAATAATTATTTTTATTTTATTATCACTTGAGTACTAAAATTATGCAAGAGCCATTTCACTTCATCCTACACATTTAACATATAACCAACAGTAAATATATATATATATACCATCAACATGTGTGTCAATGAGAAATTTTTTCGCATTTTAATATTATGTACACTGTTATGTGTGGTATCCTTAGCTCCTGCCGATTATGTCAGTGTCAATGGCACCAAGAGAAAACACCTCTACTTTGTTCCTTCTTTTCTTTTACATATAAATTTTAATTTTTTTATTTTTTAAAAATGTGTGAACACCTTGCTTTCTATGTCCTCGAATAAGTTCGCTGAACCGAAATTTATTAATTTTAATTTTTAACATGAATAATAATTTATTGAACTTTTATTTGTTTTTATTTTATCAAATTAAAATTTTCATTTTTAAATATATATTTTAAATTATTCACGGATTTTGTATCATCCTTGTTTTTTTATTTATTTTTAATAAAAAAAAAACAACAACAACATTTTAAAATTCAGTAATATGTAATACATGATCCCGGAAATTTTTTATATATATTTTTTTTTTTTCATGGCGACGTAAAAATTATCATAATTATTGATTGAGGAAATTATTTATGTACTTGAGCTTTTGATTTTTAAATGAAAAAAAAATAAAACAAAATATTTATTTTTATGTCAAATGATATTTACCTGAGATGATGTAATGATTTTTAAAAAAATTTTATGTGTGTTTGAGTAAAATAATAATTCGGGATATTTGTCAAGGTTGTTTTATGAGGCAAATGGACCACACAAATCCCTTCTGATTTAACAGTGGTTTATCATTGCAACATGTGTACTTAAAAAATTTATATATTTTTTTATTATATTGAATGTGTTAACCCGAGTTGTAAAATTTGCACGATAATTTATATATTATATATCCGCAATAAATATTTATTTGCCCACATGATTTTTTCTCGGAATGTTTTGATTAAAAATGTTAAATATTATTTCACTGAATCGTGACGTCTTTGGTTTTATCCAATTGAATCATCCCTTTCGTCATTGAGAATAGAAAAAAAATATCTTCTTATATGAAAATTTAAATAATGAAAGTTTCAACAGTCCAAATACAGTTTCTTTTTTTTTTTTTTCTTTTTCACTCATTTAAACGTAATAAATCCAAGTACAGTTTTGATAATTAATCATCAATAAACAAAATTAAAAAAAGTCAAAAAAAAATATGAATTATTAATTTGTTAAAAATTTATTAGTTCATTAAAATTAACTCAGACATATGATAACAATTCAAGGTAAAAAAAAAGAAAAATATTTTAAAAATAAACTGTAAATTTAAAATATATATTATAAATTAATGAAAATTCACATTTTGAAATCACATATATAATTATTTTTTTTAAATTTGAAATAAACAATTTAATCCGGAAGAATAATAAATAAAAAAAAATTCATAATCTAGCGCGTGCGTGTAATCTTCAACAAAAATCGATGCAAAAAAACGCCGATCATTTTGATAATAGTTTAGCCGGTTGCATCAGAAAGATGCATATACGAAAAAGTATGAAAAAAAAGACGAATGGTCAGAAGAATAAATAAAATAAATAGAAAAAGGAATAAATATATGAAAAAAAAAAAAAAAAAAAATAGCATCTTACATGTGGAGGCAAAGAAAAAATTGAGGGGTAGTGAATGTGTAAGAGAGAAAAATGAAAAATGATAAAAAAATTGCAAAGTGGTGGTAGGACCCCATCAAGAAGTGAAGAAGATGATACAAGAGAAGAAGATAAAAAGATGTAAAAAAAAAAATGAGAATAAAAAAAAGCAGAAAGATAGGGTCCCTTCTCGAATAATCATCAAGGTATCCTGCTCTTTTCAGCATCTTGCGAATCAGCCAAGTAAAGATGCATCTTCGTGGTAAAGAATGAAGATCATGAATCAGGGGGGGAAAAAACTCATATATAAATGAAAATAAGAGGGGGAAAAATGCATAGACATTTACGGGGTCCACAAGGTATTTAAGGTACCGTGAACTGATGGCGCACGAGTAGTTCACTTCTGTTTGGTGCGGCGGCGTGAAATAAATTTACCGCTCGTCTTAAGATTTTTTTAAAAAAAAAAAAGTAAAAAAATAGAATAATTTGTTTATTAATTATTTTGGTGCAAGTGACAATTATATTCAATTGTTTAATAACAATAACTCTGTTGTTGTGTTATTATTTAAAAAATCGTGATTAATAAAGATAAATTTTTTTTATCTTTTTTTTTTTTTTGAATATAAAGGTGTAATTTTTTTTTTTTTTTTAAAAGGATTAGATATTTTTTAACTGGGTTTTAAATAACGACACCACTATTTAATCTCCCACCATAAAATATAAACCCCCCTGTAATACGTGCTGCGCCCTTCTTTGAGTACAGCCTCCCCCGCTTGCGCATCAAACACCGGCATCGCGAACGTTTATTCGTCTCGCGCGCTTCTAACAAGTCTCACTCGATCGCCGGCTTCCGTACCGATGACAACGAGATACAATTTTTTTTTTTTTAATTCTACATAAACTGCCTCAATATCGAATTTATTTTATAAATTTAATACTTCATTAATAAAGTTATTTATAAATTATCAATATTGTCATACAAAAAATAATTGATAATAATTATTTTTTCTATTAAAATAGAATTGAAAGAAAGAGCTTTTATTATTAACTTGGAATTATTCATTATCTTATCCGAAAATTCTAATCGGTGAATTTTCAAGTGGATTAAGTTTTGCAAGAAAAAACAGTAAGCTGCTAAAATTTCTGAACGTTCATCATCAACTGAGATTTCTTAGGGTAAGTTAATCGTTTTTTTTTTTTTTTTTTTTTATTTTATTTTATTCTATTCGAAAAAGAAAATTATTACATTTGGAAAATAAGTGATGGCAAATTATTTTGATATAATTTGAAAATTGTGTGATATTATTCAATCAAAGTGGTTAATTTAATTCGATTTACATTTAAATGTGACACAAGTGATAGTCAAATTAGATGTGTGATGAAAAATTTGAAAAAAATTATTTTGTAAATTTTTAATAATTTAATAATTTTATATTCTTTAAACGAGAGTTTAATTGAATTACTGAATAATAATAGGTCTTAATCAGTATATATAAAAAAAATATTCTCAGGTAACTTGCGTGACGGGCCAAATCAAGTTTTAAAAAAATTTATTTAAAAAATATAATATTACGTATACACATGATTTCGAAATTGGCTATATCCTTTGCGGAATTCCTCATCACTTCAAGGTTAGATAAAAATTTTTTTAAAAGAACACGAAGAAGAAAAAAAAAAAGAATTTTTAATTTCTCGTTAAAATTTAAAATTGTGAAAAAATTAAAATTAATTTTTTATGAGTCAAAAAAGTGATTGAAGATTCAGCAAGTTTGTTAATAACTTGCATGTAAGTCCGGTTTAAATGAGCAAAAAATTTTTAATTTAGTATTTTTTTTTAATTATTAAATAAATATATGAAAATAAAATTAAAAATTTTTATTCTCATCACACTCATTGGAGTGTTCCATAAAAGATAATAATTACCGGTTTAAAAATAAATCGCAAATAAATTATAAAAAAGCTCAAAGCGCAAAAATAAATTCTAATTACTCTTGTGGTAATTATCGATTTATAATTAAGCAAAAGTATGAGGTCCCATTATAATATGACTGCGAAAAATATTCTTCAGATCATGACGATGGTAAAATAAAATGGATTAACGAACGTCGCAAAATTGCAAAGTCACGCGATCAAAAAAGGCAAAAGGGTTTTTAGAAGAAGAAAAAAAAACGTCAAGATATACTTTTTATTATTTCGTTATTATTATTTGATATTTTTCTTGAGTTTGCTGTCGTGTGTTGGCAATGCATATACACTTTAGAATTGTAAGGATAAAAGAGAGAAATAAAAAAGACAAAAAATACGAAGGATCAAAAAGCTTGGAGGCAATAGCCGTGGAGAATCAACGGACGTTAAGATCGTGCAGACTCGCTAAAAATGAATTAAATAAAATAAAAATAAATTTTAATAAAATCATATAAATATTAATAAAATATCATAACTCATTATATATAATTCCGGCGGAAATTATTAGAAAAAATTAGCTATTTAAAACAAACAAATCATCAATTTTATTTAAATTTAATTTCCATGAAAAAATTAGATAAATAAATAATGAAATATATAAATTTTATCCATTAAAATGGCTATTAAAATATTATTTTTTTAAACGTTGAATACAAATGAAGTTGTATCAAAATTTATTTGGGTGTCTGGGTTAAATTTTTTGTCTACTTTTCAGTAGTTCGTTGAACTTGGATATCAAAAATTTTAATGTAAATTGAATTTGCTATAATTAATAATGAATATTTTTGTTATTTTTATGATAAAAAAAATAGTAATAGTTCAAATTAAATAGGTGCATTTTATGTACGCGTGAGAACCAATGAAAATCTAGATAATTTAGTGTCAAATGCATTTGAAAAATTGAGTGCTTTATCTGGTCAGCCGTGCCCGTCGTCGATGACTGTCTGACTACATACACACGTATTCACTAAAAAAAAAAAAAAAAATACAAAAAAGAAGGAAACAGAATGCCATACAGAACGCAGCATGACACGATACGTGCAAGGTATTCGCAAAATCGTGGGCGAAATATCGATGCCGTGATTTTAATATCAGCCAACAAAAATTTTTTCTTTTTATAAATCCAGGGCACAATAACTTCAATCAACTTTATGCAAAAAAAAGCTCAATTTTTCCAGTGACATCAGTAATAGAATACAAAATAATATTTAAAATAAATTTGTAATAATTTTAACAAAATAAGTATGTCAAAAGAGCGAGGACATGTGCCGTTTTAGTTGAAAAAAAAAAAATGAAAATTTATTTTTTTTCACGAATGAGAGTATACTTGGACACTTGCTAAAATATTCATATAAAAAATAAGATAAATAAAATTAAACAGTTATATTGACGTGAAAGATAAAAAAAACGTCATTTAAATAAAATAAAAAAGGAAAAGCTGGGTTAAAAAATTTACAGTGATTTTTGAGTCAACAAACCAGAATTTCATCAGGTTAAATTAAGTTATATGTCAAGTCAGTAGTTCAACATTTTACCAATTGCCCCAGTTAATATATTTACACAATGACTCGTTTTTTTTTCTTCAAATAAAACATGATAAATTTTTATCAATCCTAATTATGCCAAATATAAAAAATAATATTTTTAATAAACAAAATGATATTTAATAAAACAACTTGCCAAGTATTACTCGAAATAAAAAAAGAAAAAAATGTCTGTGCACTTGACCGAGACGTGTATTAAACAAGTAACAGGTTTACCTTGCTATACATATATAAATATTATTATTATAAATATTTTTTTTATTCTTTGAATTTATATTTTTTACCCTGAACTTGAGTTTACTATTATTGCCGCATATCAACCGCATATTTTACTCAATTATTATAACGAGCGTAAACATATTCGTGTGTAAAAATGTTTATTGGTTTTTCTCAAAAAAAAAGAGCTTTTTATCTAGCTAAAAAAATATATATTTAATTTAATTTAAAAAATAGATGAAACAGTGCAAGGTGCATTGTTTTATGGATATTTAATTACGTAATTGATGGTATTTTTTTGAATGGGGGATGATAAAAAATTCACACGAAGAGTGTAAGTGTATATGATGGATGAAAAAACAGAAAAAAAAAAGAGTTGGAAAAATTCCTTACAGACATACAATACAAGTTTGTGGCGAAGCATAAATTTTAAAACTGGCGGTTTTGTATGTGCTTTGATATACTGAACCAGTGTGTATATTTGTCTGTGTCAGATATTTATATATATATTTGCAAAATGTATGTGTATATGTGAAAAAATAATCGGCAACTGGTAACAGGTTGCTGGACCACGAGTGAGTAATGCATATATATCGTCTGAGACTTGCTGAACTGGCCATTCGACGCACGCTTATTTAAAAATAAAATAAAAATTTTTTAATAATATTTTATATGTCTATAATGGGTGTGTCTTAAATCAACAAAATTTATACATGTCAATACACAATGTATGCCTGCACTTATCACTAAAACAAAAAAAAAAAATCTAATTTTATTTATTTTTTTATTTATGAAACATGTAATTTTTGTTAAATAATTACATGAACAAAATAAAATAAACAAAATAAGGATAACAATAATATTATTGCTCAGGAAAAATATATAAGTATATACTTTGTTAAATAAATTAAAAAAAAACTTAAAAAATCATACAACCCATCATGCGGAAGCTAAGAAATTCCACAAAGTACTCCGGTAGTACCGCAATGGTTTAAATAAAAAATTAATTCCCATAGTCATAAGGTACTTTATTTTTATTTTTAAATAATCCCTCATATTTGTTTATATTTTTTTTTTTTTTTTACAAATAAAAAATATCCTTTTATTTTTTTGGCAAAAAATTAAATTGATAAATTTTTGTTTTGATAATAATTTAAACTATTTAAAAGTTTTTTCTTTATAATTTTAAATTTTATAATAAATTTAATGATAATTATTGTTATTAAATAATAATATTATTAATAAAAAAATAAAGCTCAAATTATTTAAATCAAAAAAACTTCTGTTTTTCTCAAGACACATAATTTATGAAAATTTATTTTTTTTATTATTTATTAACCTTTATATATAAACTTGCGTATATTAATATTTATTTAAATTCATCCTTGTACCATATGATTATTTAAATTTAAAATAATATAATTATAATTTTATAATCCATTAATATTATTATTATCATTTTCAATTACTCGTAATTATCATGAAAAGACACCCAGTAAAATGTACTAAAATAAAAAAGGAAAATAAATTTTTTTTTTTAAAAATTACCACGGGGACCCCTACAGGTAATTTATGCAAAAGGATCTGCATGCGTGTATAAAAGGTTGATCTTATGGCCAATGTAAAAAGGACCTACCTACTTTTTTATTTAACCCTTTTTTTGTTGTGATTATTATTTATTTTTTTGAAAATAAAAATAGCTGCATTTTTTTTTTTGTTTTCTATATTTAATTTTATTTTATTTAACGTCGAGTTTCATCGTATCGTGTCCTTAAGGACAGTTATAGGATTGCTATCTACAAATGCTCGAGTCTCTTGCAGCATCATCGATTATCGCTCTTCCGCATGTACATATATAATATAATTCAATATATATATACATTTGTATGTGTATGGTGCTAGTAAAATCACGAAAGCATTCAATTTCAAAAAATAAATAAAATATATAAATGCAAGTTCACTTTATCATCGGATTAATGTTTATATAGAAAAAAATAAAACTTTTGTATAAAACTAGTAAACTTATTTCCAAAAAAAAAGTAAAAATAATAAATTTTATATGATAAAGAGAGTAATTTAATCATTAAATTGATCTTTGATAGTTGCAGTCATAGTTGTTTGTCTTTGTAACGGTAAAATTAAAACCACGATTTTTATATGAAATAAAAAATTTAAAAATTCAATTACACGATTTGATAATTAGTCAGACAGTTTGTCGCGTTTGTTGTTATGATAATTGATGACATAAATATATTGCTTTGATGTTTATGTAGTAGTAAATGTTTATTATATTTAATATAAATATTTTAAATGTTTCAATGAAAGATAAATGAAGTGTTTGAAAAAAAGAAAATTAAATTTTAAATATGTTTGAATACCAAAGTTAGAAAAAATATATATAAAGCTTTCCCACCGAATATAACGGCATCACCTTGTAGAGATAAAGAGAAGGGAGGGCATCATCATCGTATAGTTTGCTCATTACACAGAAGATCGTTGGATTATTATAGCAATTAGGAAAAGTAGGGAGGATTATAGGATGTGAAGACTTTGTCTTTTGTATTATTCACTGTGTTTTTATTATTTTTTTTCTCTATATATATTATTCCAAAATTTACCGTTTGTAGATTGTATAAAAATTATCAATTTGAAAAATTAAATTTAACAGCAAATATCATAAAATTGATTAAATATATATATTTTTTTTTTTTTTATTAAATAATATAGTTACATGATTGAAAATAAATTTATATCTTGTATATAATAATATGGAAAATTGAAAAAAAATAAAATATTTACTGATGATCATTCAAGATCAATTGATACAAAAAGGATAAGAAAAAAAATATATATAAAACTCATAATCACTGACGAAAATAAAAATATATAAATTAGATAAATATATACTGCTTTTTATTTTGTCTGCAAAATTATTAGCTTGATCTTTGAAGCAAAAAAAAAATGTATATAATAACAAGATAACAAGGAAAATTATATTGAAACGCATTTACACAAAAAAAAATCTCTTGTATTTTGCAATATTCTTGGAAGATATTAGACTTTTGTACGTCATTGGTTGTAAATACCATCAGAAACATAAGTTATTTTATTTTTATATATAAATACCAAAGAAGTTTGACGAGAAGAATAGTTAAAAGAAAAAAAAATATGATTTTAAAACTTTGGAAATGATAAAAAGCCCTTGCTTAAGAGAACACAGTAAAATAAAAGGAAAAAAAAAAAAAAAAAAAACATGATGAGTTTTTGCTTTGATGAAGACCATTTGTGAAGTCCTCCATAATAAGATAGCAAAGAGGAAACAAGCTTGAAAAAAAAAAGCAAAACTCCAAGTATATAAATACAACACAAAAATACAATTCTATATCACCCTAATACTGTTAATTTATTTTTTAATTTATTTATGTTAATTTGTACCTCATATAATGAGTTTAAGCTTGAATGAAAAAAAAATTAAAAACAACAAGAAAATAAAAGTAATAAATAATTAAAATATAAATTATAAAGCTTAATTATACACACACGTTTTTATTATCATCGTCATGATGTTTATTTAATTTTAATTATTTTTTATTATTCTTAATTTCATTATAAATTTTTATATCATTCAAATGTAACTACTTGTTGATGGAGCAATGAAATGGTGTGATAATGAGGCATATAGTAATTCAGGTATACACAAATGATCCGAAATCAATACATTGAATGTTTTAAAATAACCTCGTGACTTGTAATCATGATAATGAAAAAATAAATGAAAATAAATAAAAAAGAGTATGTAAGATGAGGCAGTGGGTACCTCGTGGGGTCCAGGTATATACAAAACTCTATAAATAAATAGTGAGAGTTCCAAGTAAATAATAAAAAAAAAAAAAAATCAAGTATGCATATTGTTGAGTACAAACACATTTGTGTTCATGATTCAATGTATACAAGGGAGGAGAATTTTAAGTATAAGCAAGTTAGCCAAAGGGGAGAATGGACAAAGATCTGTTAAAAAATAATGTGGACTGCAGTGAACCGGATACAGTGACCAGAAATAAACCACCCAGTTGATACTATTTAAAAATAATAATAAAAAATAAATAAATACTTCATCTTGTAAGCATGTATACTGGTTTTTGTCCTCGGTAAAATAACACCAACAACACAACAAACAACAGCAGCAGTTGCAGTTGCAGTTGCAGTTGCATTTTTTTTGATAGGATCTGATTGCCTTAATATCCACACAAGACAACTTGGTACCTATATCACACCAATGAGTGAGAACAAACACGTTTAAAGGTCCAAAGGTTACCAATATCAACATCTACCCTTCAACTTGATCACCAACAATCTCATTTTTTATTTTACTCTCTCTCTGTCTGTCTGTCTGTCTCTATTTATTCATGAATTCCAAGTAATAATATTTTAGTTACTTTTAAAAATTGAAAAAAAAATTAAATCATTTTTTTTTTTTACTTTTTTAATAGAATTTAAACAAATGAAAAAAATTTAATTTCAAAAAAATGCATTTAATCTAACTGCATGTAGTTGGACCAGTTTTTTTTTTCTTTTTTTTTTCTTTGATTTAATACTAAAATACCGTAAGCAATGACAACAAAAAAAAATGGATAAAAAAAATTTTATATAATAAAAATATATATGTCTATAAAGTTGACTTGATTCTGTAACAGGTGTGCCATACTAGTCTCTTGAGATTATAGCCATTGAACTTTTAGCAGAAAAAAAAAAACCAAGAAATTTATAAAGAAGAAGTTTTTATTATTCTTAATACTTCTTGTTTCCTTTCATTCAATTATTTGTTATTTATTTGATGTATAGCGAGATAAATATATTTTTAAAAAAATTTTTTTTGTGGGATTTTACGAGTCTTTGACCTCATGCAGCCTTGAACTTGCAAAGGTGCCTACTATTGTACTTAAAAAACCATTAGCATGTCTCGAATTGAGGCAAAGTATTCCTACGGTCCATTCACCTGATGATCATCATCCCGTGAAATTCATTGTAATTTACAGGTGCCCAAAAACGGTACATTTTTTTTGTGTTTTTTTTTTTTTTTGTTTCTTCATCTCTTGACGTCTGTATGCTTGTCGTTGTTTTTTGATATTTTTTTTTTATAAATATTCTTTTGGCAGACAGAAAGGGTGAGCGTCATGAATTGTGGACATTTTTTTTTTTGACAGGAACACACAAGACACAGATCAAATTATATTTACAGTAAAAAAAAATTAAATTTAAAGGTTAATTTAGCTTAAAAATTGTCTGACTATTTTTTTTTTTTTTTGCTAAGAAAATTTAAATATAAAAAAGTGACTTGTTGGGTGTTGAAGATGAGATAAAAATAAATGATTTTTGTAACATTTGCAAATATTAGCTTGTTGAATTTTCATTATCATGAGAAAGAAAATAAGAGAAATGTGTGTGGGTGGAGTCAAAAAGGAATAGAATAAATAAAATTCAGGACTCAAGTGACCTTCTTGTTAGCTGCAGGCAAGATAATCCTCAAGACGGAATTAACATTAAGTTCGACGAACGATAGTACAAGACCATGTTACTGGGCAAATGATTTTTCAAAGAAACTGATATTGCAAACATTCAACTTAATTTTTTTTTTTTTCATTTAAGTATTTCTCACTTTTTTCAACAAAAAAAAAAATACATATAACCGTTAACTTTGAATAATAATTAATCCGAACACAGCTGCTTTGCATAACGGCTCATATCCGCTGTATGAGAATTATTACTTAAAGATTAATCATCACATCGATACAAAAAAATTATTTATAAAATTATTATCACTCTATATTTTTAAAACAAATAATTGAAAGTTAAAAAACCACCGTTTTCACTTTTAAACTAATAAAATTCTTCTCTTCATAACGATAAATATTCAAGTTAATATTTTTATCTGTTAAAAAACTTTGAATGATTATAAATTTATTAATTTTAATGCAAAAATTTTAATTCAACTTTATTTATATGCAAGTAAAAATTGTGTAGAATGAAAAAATAAATAAATAATAATAGTAAAAATGATTTTCATAGTTTGTTGGTTACAATGGAATTAAAAAAATATTTCTGATGGTTAGTGAATCCGATGGGAAAATGAATTCTTACATTGAGATTGAAATGAAAGATAATACAGTGATTATGAGAGTAAGTCACGGTTAATATTATGTAATTCATTCAAATAATTATACTTAAAATTTCATTAAAAAAAAGAAGAAATATTAGTAATTATTTTTGAATAAATAAAATAAAACGTCAAAGTTGAGTAGAGTGTGCAGTATAATAATGTACTTTATCATGGTGTAATAAATTTATATCTCTGACAAGATCAGTGATGTTTTAAATCTATGTTGTTCATATACATAAATAAACATATTTTAGATACAGATCAGTTTTTAAAAGGCTAAAAAAGACACACACATGTCATCACTATACTTCCAAATCGCCAAACAACATCAAACAATTAGTGTCATATTTAAAAAAGTTAAAATAAACAAATGCAACTTTTGACAGTAAATGCATTTTTCATTAGTCATTTTAACACTTATTATTTTAATAATTATTACTTTTAAAATAAAATCAAAGGAAGTATTACATCCGGTAATAAAATATGAAGAAAAAAAAATATTATTAGTTGTTAAATAATATTTTTAAAAATGATTATATTTATTTTTATAATCACAGCTTAGTGTGTTTTTTTTTTTTCTTCAAATTATGCAAAAATTAAAATAAGATGATCTTCTTGACTCAATTTTACATGCAATTTTAATTTTTAAAATGTTTACCTGTTGCACGAAACAACCATCGAACAATTTTAAAAAAATAGGCATATATATTTATTATTAACATTAAATATATATGTGGGTTGTAGTCACTCAAGTGTAACACACTAGATCATGCAAACAATTTTAAAAATAATAATTAGGCCTCAACATTTTTAAATATAAAAAAAAAATCATTCAAACAGGGTAGTCTTCCATATTTCCTTTCTCCATTAAATTTCATAAAAAAAAAAAAAGATATAAATATTGTTTTTGTAACTTGAAAAATATATATATTTAATAAAATTTGAACAAATAATATTTTTCCTCAACTCCAAATTAATGTTTTAATTAAATTAAAAAAGTAATTATTATTTTTTATTTAAAATTTTATTAAATATATTAAATTATGCGGAAGCTTAATGGAAAAAAAAAAAAAAAAAATAACATGAAACTTGTGCAATGAGATTTTGATGATGATGGGGTTTATAGTAAAGAATAAACGGGCGTGCGACCGTCATGAAGACGATGCTCCCGCTAATTGTCATAATTGACCGTGGAAGAATTCCCAGGGTCATATATGTATACCTGTGCTTAAATTATTATTACAACTATTTTTTAAGTAATAAAACATCCAGTAACCACATACACAAAACGAATAAATAAATGAAAATTTTTTAAACTATAAAATTATCATTTTTAATGTTAAAATAAATTTATATATTTCGTTATCAATTTAGTTGACTTGTTTGTAAATATATATATACCAAGTTGACAAGTCAATCAGTCAGAGGTATACTGTGATGTTGATGGAGCGAATGAACAACACAGATCGGTTAAAGATATCATACGAAAAGAGACAACATTCACATTCGGTGAATATAAATAACGGGTCTAATAAATTTATCTCTCATCTTTTTTTTTTTTTCTAGTATATATTCAATTTGATAATGTAAGTTATGTGTTGACACAACATTTCATCTTATTCGCATTAATTCTGATGTTCACTGATTTAAATTGTAAAATAGAATTAATCGTTTTTTAAAAATCAGCATATAATTGACAGCACGCGTTCCGCACAATCATGTCTTCAATGTCTTTTAAAAATCTCAAGTTGCGATATTTATTTTATTTTATTTATTTTTTTTGGGGCGAAAAAAAATGCCTATATATTCAAATTGAGAGTTTAAATGCAATTTAAATGTTTTATTTTT
This sequence comes from Aphidius colemani, assembly GCA_030523065.1. NCBI lineage: Eukaryota > Metazoa > Arthropoda > Insecta > Hymenoptera > Braconidae > Aphidius > Aphidius colemani. Next base: position 14,896 of record JAPYYR010001471.1, read on the forward strand.
GTTAATTTTAGTTAAATGTATTAAAAATTGTCTTTTATTTTTAACTTTTTTGTATAACCGAGGGTAAAAAGTCCATCAAAGTACCTTGAGTTTCTTGCGAATCAATTAGAGCCAAGCCGCGAAGTACATGAAGAAATTCCAAGGTACTTCTAGGCAATAGGTTTTGTGTGTGTATATATATTTTTGCAATGCCAAAGTGAGTGCAATACAAGTCCCTATATGCTACATTATTCTTACTATATACACGACCTTCTTGCGAATCAATTAGAGACTACCTGAGAAGTAGACGAGTGCATCGCACTTATACTGCATATTTTTATTTATTTATTTATAATTTATTTAAAATTTACATATTTAAATATATTATTCATTTATTTATCAATCATAAATTTTATTAAATAAATAAATAAAAATATAATTGCTGAATAATTTTATAATATAATTGAAAATAAAAATAAAAAAAAATACTTTCACTCTTGACTTTTTCTCTCTATTATGTGGCCAGTTATATCTAAAAATCTAAAACCGTTATAATCATTATGACATTACTTTCAAGACCAGCTTATAATTTTCTTATGGTTATTAATTTCATAATCAAAACTTGCACTTGCGTATATTAATATATACTTTTTTTTTTATCATTAAAAATAGTTCATTGATTTATAGTTTACTGTTATGATAATATATCCGTTGACAATTTATAAATTCTTTGGATTAATATTAAATTACCAGTTGAACAAGTTGGATACACATGAGAATATTTATAAAATTTATATACGATTATAGGGAAATGAATAAATAATTTACGTGTATCATCTATTTAGTCTCGAGTTATTTGAATTATACTTGTTGATAAATTAGTAGATGCATGTCGTTTTATACAAATTAAATACGATAAAAAAATTTTCATTGATGATAATAATTATTATGCAACGCGGAATAACATTATAACAAAAAAACAAAATTTAATATACATTAAATAGATAAAAATGTTGAGGTAGGTTATTTTTTTTTTTCGTTATTTTTCATCAGATTCTGTCATGATGAAAAGTGACACTGTGATGCTAACGAGCTTGCTGTCGCTTGTCCGGGTCATTCCACCGGGTCACACAGACAACAGATAAAAATAAATACATTTTATATATTCTGTACTCTTTAAAGGTACTGCCCACGTCCTATACTTTAACTTACAAATTTTTTTTCTATTTTTTTCTCTGCGTTTGCAGCGTGAAGAAGGACCGGGTGTCTCTTTGTATCTCGCCGACAATATGCTGGATAACGCTTCCGGTTCGTTATCCGTTCATATATATTTACTTTTTTTTTTTTTTTTTTTTTTTTTTTTTTTTTTTTTTTTTTTTTTTTTTTTTTTTTTTTTTAAAAAAAATAAAAAAAACAAAAAAAAAAAAAAAAAAAAAAAAAAAAAAAAAAAAACTAATATATATTCTCCTCACACTTTGCTATCACATAAACTACTTGCAAAAAAAAAAAACAAAACAAAAAAACAAATAAATTAATAAATATAAGTATATAAAATTAATTTACATACGACAAAGTATTAACGATAAATTAAAGTACAACCTCAGTGATATTAATATAGAATGTGAAATAATTTTTTTTTATAAAAAAAAAAAAATGATTAATGAATTTTATTGGATATTTTAAATGAATAATTTTCATAAATTTATTGATTCTTTTTAGGGTTTTTTTTCGTTTAATGATATGAATATTATATGAATTATTAAGATGTTTTATAATGTGTTATCTAGCCAACATTCGAATTTAATAAAACATGACATTTCCGTTATTGTAATAACGGAAAGGTGTGAAACTCATGTGCGCATTCCCACGCCAGTATAAACCAGCTTTTATATTTATTTATTTGGTTTATTCGGACAAGAGCATGCTGAATTACGCGATAAAATTTATATAATATTTAAAGATGTATAAAATTATTTTATTTGTTATTATCGTGATGATATATTTATGATATATTTTTATATTTATGTTACAGGATAAGGAAGATGACGAGATTGAGCGCCGGTCATTACCGGCCTGGAATTATTCTTTGGCTATTTTTTGCTTTGACGTTATTGCATATTGCAAATTCTGGTGAGTTATTTATAATAATAAAAAAATATTATTAATGTGTTTTTTTTCTATTCTATATAATCAGTAGTACCGTAAAAAAAATTAGATAAAATAAAAAAAATAGCAGTAACATAGTTGACGTAGTGACGTGTGTCTCGATGGTGATCTTTTTTACACCACAACATTTTATTCTCGTCTTCGTCACGCGTACTCGACACGCTTCGAGTGATGGACAATGAAAAGTACCACTTAAATGGCATGTTTAAACTTGAAGTAATGCTGTTTTATAAAGAAGCTATATATCCACAAAGTATATACGTAAAATATTACATTTTTTTAAAAAAATAAAATATTTTTTAAATGTCTACAAAAGTATATACATCATCGAGCACTTTTTTTTTTAGAAAAAAAAACAACAAAAAAAATAAAAATAAATTTATGAAAAAAGACCTCCCACATGAAATGTCATTTTCTTTTATTATTTGTTATCGATTCTTGTAAATTCAAGTATTGTACAACGACATTCCATACAGTATATCCATTCAAGGTACTGAAATTTTTTTTTTTTTTTTTTTTTTTTTGTATTTTGTCTTGTTCAGTTTGTGTACACTCTCTTCCTGAATCACAGTATTATTTTATATATTTAATGTGTTTTTTTTCTTTCGAATCCCTTAATGGATATCTAACGCGTTATTCAATGATTTTTCTCATGCTTCACCTTTCAACTAAACAAACAACAAACATCTCCACCTGGACCTGTTACTCTTCGTGGTATTGCCATGTGTATTATCCCGACCTGGGACACTAGCTTCCGTTTAAGTCATAGCCGGTTTTCTATATATACACATCATCAGGGTTAAGGACCCCTTTTATAACTCAATAATTTTTTATTTATACAAACAACTTAATATTTTATACAAATATATCAGTTATTATAATAATTTTAATAAAACAAATATATTTAAAGATTTATGAAAGGATAATGTCACTGACCGCGACAACAAATATATTATGATCCTCATAAGCTCGCATCAGAAAATCTACACTTTTTGATTATTATATAAATTATTAACAAGTTTTTATATTTTTATTTAACATCTTGCTTATATTTTTTAATTTCACGAGAGTGTTGGATTAAAACGGTAAACATTATATAAAAAAAAACTTACTGATTAATTATTTACTTTTTTTTTTTTTTTTCGTCATTTCCTTTTTATTATTACCGGATAATAATGATAATGATGATTATGTATTTATTGTGATTAAATATTATTTAATTTGTTTTTCTTTTTTTAAATGAAAAGTAACAGGTTGAATGACATTGTTTTATTTTTAAAATCAAGGTTAATATATTTATATGAAAAATAAAATTGAGGACATGATACTGATATGCAGATATAGACATTGTCCTTGTTTCGATATGGACAACTTTGAATGCTTTTAAATGTTCTTCTTCTGCTGCATGTTCAGTATATATATTAATTCAAGTACTTCAAGTTACTTTGTGAGGTCAATTGCGGTCATAACGGAACGCGTGGGTGCAGCATCAGCATGACACGGATTAAGCTTTTGGCATCGATCACCCATAAACATTTACTCAATGTTTTTACTTTTTTTTGTGTCAATTTTTTTGAATATCATTCTGACATAATTTATAGGGAATTGAGTTTTAAAAAAGAATCATTTTTTTTTTTTTTTTTCATGTATGAGGTCAGGAGGAAAAATGAGAGAAAAAAAAAAAGAAGTTTAATGACAAAAAAAAGTAGGAACAGTTATACATGTTGGTCAGCAATGGACCGGTTAACTGGATCATTTCCCTTAACTGTCTCATCTCCCTTTTTTTTATTTATTTATTTTTTCAATCTCGATCACTTTTATGTTTTACTTATATTTATAAAAAACCTTTTATTCTATTATTTTTTTTTTTTTTATATATAAAAAAAATTATATAGAAGAAAAAAAGTAACGAGAAAACTTTGACTTCCTCGTTGGAATTTCATGGATGAAGTAACTTAACTATGAAAGTGATGGATGAAAAATTGTTTCACGCTGTATAAATGTTAATGTTATTCTACTATATACGGCTATCCATTACAGTCAAATTTTTTAAATATATAAAATTGATTTAAAGGCCTATTATTTAAAATTTATACAAAAAATATTATAGTTAAAATGACTAACGTTTTATCTATATAAATTATTTTAAAATATGATAAATTTATATATAGCCAATGTAAAATCAAGTTCCTTGACATTAGTAAATAAGATATTTTTAAATTTTTAATTTTATTTGTTTATTTCTCAATTATATATATAAAAAGTTATTAAATAACCGCAGAGTCAATGTTATGAAATCATTGACAACGACCTTGCCTCCACTCGCTAAAAGTTCATTACCATCAACCGCATTCTAAAGTACAGTGCCTTTCTTTTTTTTTTTTTTTTTATTTTAAATTTTATTTTCTAACTCTGTCTCTTTTTATATATTTACTGACACTCATTTCTCTTTATTTTGAATCGCGTGCCCACAAATATAAACTACCTGTCACTTGTAATACACGAGGCCATAATTTTCTTCTGTCTGTCATTCAATTGATCATTCCAATGAAAATTAAATATAAAATTTAAAAAATAAAAATACTAAATCTTCGAGAAAACCGGAATTTATTATAAAAAAAATATTATCTCAGAATCCAACAGTAATTTACAACGTATACCAAACAGGTGGACCAATAATAAAAATAGCAATTCATTCGAACAGCTTCTTGAATATGTTGAACCTGTTTGTTTTTTTTTTTTTTAATCAAATAAAATTACATAACTGCAAAATGAAATTTTTTAATCTTGTACCGGTAATAATTTCCGGGTTTTTAATCTCATCAAATAAAAATATATATAAAAAAAAAAAAAAAAACATTAAGAAGTAAAAAAATTAAAATCCATCTGATTTGAATTAGCAAGTATATTTTGAATTTGTTGAGTAATGATGGGTCAATTAATTGATGCGTTAAATTGAATTTTAAATCAATGAATGTCATTTAAATATACGTTGAATGTATTTTTTTTTTTTTCGTTGGGATAGAGAAAAAAAAAGACCATAAAAGGATAATTTTTTTGAAGGTCAGTGACCGATTCTACGTGTTGAAAACCGTTACAGTAATTCTTGATGGGTCGTGCCAAGGATTTCAGAATATTGCCATCACATTATCACGCGTAAATAGCCACATTACGGTTACAACTATAATCCGGATCTGATTGGCCAGTGTCCATTGAAATTTTTTTCATATATAAAAAATCTCATCTAAATCTTTTTTTTTTCCTTTTACTTTATCATAGTTTTAACTCGTTGATCGAGCAACTCGTGATTGACATCAACAATTGAATCGATAACATTATTATAAATAAAAAAAAAAAAAATATATATTTAAAAACTGATCACGAAGTATGGTTAAAACACGGTAAAAATATTTACTAAGAAAATTCTAAACACACGTATTGTCACATTCCTCACTTTGCAAAACTTGAAATATGAAAAAAAAAATAAATAAAATGACCAGTAAAGATCGCAAAAAAACCATTTAATAATAATTGAAAAAAATAAAAATAAAAACTGGTAAAGAATAAAGATTGTGAAAATGAAAAATTGCAATTTTATTTATTTTTTTTTTAGTATATAGATAAATTATTATTGATTTAATCAATTTCATAATCTAGGTTTATGAATGGATGTATCAAAGAAAAAGTTGTCCCACATAATATACTGATGATGACACACACGTGACATCTTGTGAACGTGTCAAGGGTTTTATTTAAACGTGAAGGCTTTTTGCATTTGTTAGACAATAAAGTATATATAATAAAAATAAATAAAACTCAAGACAATTCATTCATTGAGGTGTTTTTGGTTCCCAGTAGAATTCGGTTCATTGGAATTTGTCTGTATGTTTATCGTCAAATGCAGAATGCTGATTACCTTAGACACTATAATACAAATAAATATAAAAAACACTTACCAACTTGTAGTCTTTTTTTTTCAAGTCTTGCTGATTTTTCAATGTACATGTCTCATTGTATTACGTGCTCAGGAACGATGAAGATGTGCAAACATAAACGAGACACGAATCCAGATGAATAAATACACTTCACAATTCATATGTATCAATTATTCACAAAATGATTCTTTGAATTTTATTTAAACAATAAATATATACTTTTAAAAATCACTTTCCAAATTGCCATTTAAACACTTTGCACTTTTATCACGAAGGAAAAAATTCTAACACTGTAAAAGTCTGTTTTTATTATTTCGTTTTTTTTCTCTGTTTGAAATCATCAATTGTCCATCACCCTTTCTGAAATAAAAACAAAACATATCAATTAATAAAAAAGAATTGATGAAAAAGAAGAAGAAAGAAAAAAAAAAGAACAAACAAAATGAAAATCCTATATATACTTGGTGAAAACACTTTAATTTCGTGATGTTGTCGTGAAAAAAAATACTATTATTATACAACTTTGGGCGTTGAAGACTCGATAGAGGGTTGATTTTAAAAAAAAGTCACAGAATGCCTTATGGTGCTTTGACTCTGTGTATTCACTTGCTCTCAATAGAACCCTATTTTTTTTTTGTCTTTTCCATCCCCTCATAAATATATATAGAATTGACAAACAATTTTTTTGCTGTCAGTATTTACTGAGATAATGAAACTATTGTCGGGGATTTTTTTTTTTTTCCTCAGCCCTTATGTTAATATTTATTCAAAAATTATTATTTAATATTAGTAGAGTAATTTTTTTTATTAGAATATTAAATAAACTTTTTTTTTTTTTAAATTTACAGCACCAGTACACGAAGATGATACAACAGAAATTGCTGAATACGGAAGTGGTATGAACAAATATTGACTTGTACTACTTGATAACTTTTTTTTTATTTTAAAAATATTTATATTAATGTTTATATTCAAAAGAATATATATATCTATGTATAAGATTAAATAAATTGATTATTTTTATATAGAAACAACTGGATGTTATTACAATTTTCAACACTATGAAGAAGGAGACAGAATATTGACAAATGAACCGTGTTTAAATTGTACGTGCCACAATCGAATGCTCATGTGTTACCTAAGAGTTTGTCCATTCACAAAAGCAATAGGTCAAGATTGTAAAGTTGAAAAACGACCAGATCAATGTTGTCCTGTAATAACATGTCCAGAAGTACCAGTACATCTATTAACATCAACAACAAATTCACCATCAATTGAATCAACTGAACTTGGTTTTCATGATAATTATGGTTGTAATGTTGATAATAAATTTTATGCCGATGGTGCACAGTTACCAAGTGATCCAAATAATCCATGTGAACTTTGTTATTGTATTAGAAATAGAACAACATGTCTTATGCAAGAATGTACATTAAGAGTTGCTGGTTGTAAACCATTATATCATCCAGGTATATGTTGTCCAGTTAAATATGATTGTGATTATGAAGAACCACTTGAAATTGAAACAACAACACCTGGTTTAATTATGACAACGACAATGATACCAACTGGTATATCAGCTAAATGTTATCATAATAATAATGTTTATAATGATGGAGATTTAATTGTATCAAATGAAGCATGTAGACATTGTTATTGTTTCCGTGGTGATATTGCATGTGCTGTACAAGATTGTGGTGCACCAATGGAAACACATGGAAAAAATTGTACAGCATTGCCACCACCTGATGGTGAATGTTGTCCAACCACGTACAAATGCGGTAAGAATAACTAATTTTTATTAAACTAAATCAATTTAAAATAAAAAAATACTATTTCAACTATTTTATTTCAATATATATATATATATTTTATTCACGTATTTGTGGTTTAAATAAATTTGAAAATAATTATTTATTTTTATTGATAATAAAATAACAATAAAAAATAATATATAAATATTTTCATTTATTTTTTCATTATATTATTGAAATTGATATTTTTCAATTATTATTTTTATAATAAAATAAAAAAAAATTTATCTATTTAATTTATTTTTTTGTAGATGAAGAGGTTGGATTGATTGAAGGTGAAACACAAGAGCCCGTAACATCACTTGATAATGAAACAATAACTGAGGAAAATGTAACAATTGAAGATAAAGAAACACAAACACAAAAACCTGCTGAAATATTCCCAGGTGCAGACAATGCAATTCCCGATAATCATAAACCCGTTACTGATTCTGATATTGAGATGCCAATGACTACAGAAGTACCACAAGATAATATTATGCATAATGTAGAATCAGAAACAACTGGAACACCTATTGAGCAAAAAACAGATGCTCCAATTGTACCAGAAGAAATAACAACTATTAAAGAAGTATTTGAACCAACTGAAAGCACAATTGACAATAAAAAACCAGAAGAAATAACAACTGGAATACCTGTTATTCCGAGTGAAAGACCATCAATTGCACCACCAGCAAGAAGCGAAGATCAAATGCCATTTGAAGGTTTACCACCAGTTATACCTGGAGAAATATCAACAGTTTCACCAATTGAAGAAATAAAACCAACTGAAACAACTTTACATGATGACAATGAGGTGCCAAAGGGTGATGAAGAATCTAAGCCAATGGATACTACTGAATCAGCAATTATTCCAGAAGAACCAACAACACTTGCAGGCCAATCAGCTAGTGAAGAAAATAAACCAATTGACCAAGAAAGTTTGACAGAAATTGCTCAGACCGAAGAACCAGAGAAAAAATTGACTGAAGGTGAAATTTTAACAACAGAAATTCCAAAAGAAGAAAAACCAGAAGAAGAAGAAGAAGATAAGAAAAAAGATGATATTCCAGAAGAAGCAAAACCAACACAAGAATCAATAACTGAAAAAACACCAGAAGAACAAGGCCAAGTTGAAATTAAACCAGAAATTACTAAGCCAATTGATGAAATCCCATCACAAGTTACTGAAGAGCCAGAAATAAAAACAGAATATCCACCACAAAAACCTGTTGAAGTTGTGACACCAGAAGTACCAGTTACAACGAAAGAAGATGAAGAAACAGTTCATGAAGTACAAGTTACTGAAGGATATTCAAAGGAACCAGCTAATACAATCGCATCAGATAGTCAAATGACAGAAAAACCAGAAACAATTATTCCAACGACTTATCATCCACATATAAATATTCCAAGTGAAACAGAATTGCCAATTAAAGGAGAAAAACCAGAAGAAATTCCTGTTGAACAAAAACCAGAAGAAGAAATTCCAATTGAACAAAAACCTGAAAGTGAAATGCCAATCGATGAACAAAAGCCTGAAGAACAAATTCCAGTTGAGCAAAAACCTGAAAGTGAAATGCCAATCGATGAACAAAAGCCTGAAGAACAAATTCCAATTGAACAAAAGCCTGAAGAACCACAAGTTATTGTAACTGAAGGTGCAATTACAGAACAAGAAACAACAGTATCCAGTGAAACTACATCGCACGATGTAATTTCAGAAGTATCAACAGAATCAAGTACACCTGGAATTATTACAGAGGCAAAACCAACAGAAGCATCAGAAGAAGATATGCCAACAAAGGGTCTCGATGTAAGTGGTGAACAAAGTTCAGAAGAAACAAGCTCCGAGGTTACTACTCCTAGTGTAGTAGATAAAGAAAGCACAGAAAAAACATCACCGGAAGAAACTGAAAGTCATGTTACAACTTCTGAAATGCCAGTTGAAAAACCAGTTGAGCCAATCACTGAAGAACCACTTGAGGCAAGCACCGAAGAACAGACAACTGAGGGTCAAATTTCACAAGAAATTTCAACAGAAAAAATAGAAGAAGCATCTCCAAGTTCAACAGAAAAGCCAACTGAAACAATAGAAGAAGTTACTCCAAGTGTTGTCAAGCCTGAAGAATCAGCAACTGAAATTTCACATGTTGAAGAACCAACAACAATTGGCCAAGAGCAAGAAGTGTCAACTTTAATGGCTGATGGATCATCAACTTTGTCACCTAGTGGTGAAGAAATTGTAACAATGAAAGAAACACCTGAATTACAACCAGAACAACCTGACGTTAAACCAACTGAAGAATCAATTGCTGAAGTTACAACTAAATCTTCTGTATCTGAAGAAAAACCAACAGAAACTATTATTTCAGGCGAAGAAGAAGCAAAACTTACAGAAAAACCAGAGACACCAGAAGAAATTAAACCAACAGAAGAAAATATCACACCTGAAGAACAATCTACTACAGAAATACCAATTGACGATCATGAAACAATTACACAAGAGCCGGAAAAAGAACCAGCACTGCCTGAAGGTGAAAGTCAATCAACTGAAGTCCCAGCTACAGGTGAAAAAGATACAACTGAAAGTGAAATTTTAGAAGAATCAACACCAATTACTGCAGAAGAACCGACTGAAGCTTCAGTTGAAAGTGAATTACCAATAGAATCCAATGAAGTTCCACAAGTTAAACCTGAAGAAATTCCACAAGAACCTACTGTTACAGTTAAAGTTGAAGAAAATGAAAAACCAACAGAATCAAGTGTAGATGAAGGAGTGACAACAGGACCATCTGAAAGTCCAGTTACTGAAGAAAAACCATCAGAAGAAACTGGTGATAATACAACTCCATTATCAGCACCAGAAGAAAAACTAACTGAATCTGAAATACCAACAACAATTGCCAGTGAAGAAAAATCAACAGAAAAACCAATTGAATATCAGACTAATGCTTCGCCATCTTCTGAAAAACCAATCAGTGAATCAACAAGTGAAATTTCAACTGAAAGTGCAGTGACAAGTGAACAAGCAACAGAAAATATTGAACCTCAACCAGAAAAACCAACAGAAAATATAACGGAAGCTCCAATATCTGGTGAAACATCAACAGATGAACCAGTGACAGAAACTGAATTAGAAATGACAACAGTTGCTAAATTTGAAGAAAAACCACAGCAACCAACTGAAGCTACAGTTGTTGGAGAAGAAATTTCAACTCCATCAATAGTTGAAGAAGAAAAACCAATAGACACAACTAGTCAAGACACTATGACAACAACATCACCTGTTGAAGAAGAAAAACCTATTGACACGACTAGCCAAGAAGCTATGACCACAATGTCTCCAATTGAAGAAGAAAAACCAATCGACACAACTGGCCAAGAAACTATGACAACAACATCACCTGTTGAAGAAGAAAAACCAGTTGATACAAGTAGTCAAGAAGCTATGACAACAACATCACCCGTTGAAGAAGAGAAACCTATTGACACAACTAGTCAAGAAGCTTTGCCAACAACATCAGCACCCGAAGAAGAAAAGCCAGCTGGTACAACTAGTCAAGAAACTATGCCAACAACATCACCAGTAGAAGGAGAAAAACCAGTTGATACAAGTAGTCAAGAAGCTATGACAACAACATCACCTGTTGAAGAAGAGAAACCAGTTGATACAACTAGTCAAGAAGCTATGCCAACAACATCACCTGTTGAAGAAGAAAAACCAGTTGATACAAGTAGTCAAGAAGCTATGACAACAACATCACCAATAGAAGAAGAAAAACCAGTTGATACAAGTAGTCAAGAAACTATGACAACATCATCTGTTGAAGAAGAAAAACCAGTAGATACTACTAGTCAAGAAATTATACCACAAGAGCCTGTTGAGGAACAAAAACCTATTGAACCAACAAGTATACCAACTGAATCTGTGAGTGAAGAACAAAAAACTGAAGAACCAAGTGTAGAACAACAAACAGAAGGATCTATTCTTCCAAATATTGAAGATAAAACATCTACAGTTCAACCTGAAAGTGCTACACAAGAAGACGTAGCTTCAGGAATTCCTGGTGAAGGAAGTTGTCTCGTTGATGATGTAACATATTTGAATAATGAAATTGTTCCTACAACAAATCTATGTCAAAAAAGTTGTAAATGTATCAGCAGTATTATTCAGTGTGAACTTGTGACCTGTTCACCACCTCCATCTCATTTATTAAATTGTATGCCTGTTCACAATATCAAAGAGTCTTGTTGTCCAATGTACTCATGTGATGCTTCACCAACTGTTCCTCTTATTATTGATAGCCAAATGATGGAACAACAAACAACTCAAGCAACTATTGAAGACAAATCACAGACTGAAGCAGATTTAATTACAGATAAACCAGCATCAGAAATTCCACAAGAGTCATCTACACAATCACAAGAAACTCAACCAGAAATACCAGTACAAACTACAGAAAAAGAAAGTCAACCATCTGAATTACCAAGCGAAACTGAAAAAACAGAATCTCCTGTCATTGTAACAGATTCGACAACAGAAGCTGAAACATTGGTTTCCTCATCGGTTGCTCCAGAAGACAAAACACCATCTGAACCATCTGAAAAACCTGAAGAACAAACAACTGAAGCTGTAATTAATCGTCTTGGCGATGAAACTAAACCTGAAGAAAGTTCAACGACAAGTGAGCCTGTGATTGTAAAAGAAGATATTTCAACTGTTGCAACACCTGAAGAAAAACCAACAGATGAAGGTACGATAAGTACTGAAGAAATAACTGAAGGAAGTCCAATAATAACAAGTACAAGTCAAGTAGCAATTGAACCATCAACAGAAGAGACTCAAACAGCTAAACCAGAAGAAGAAAAACCTATAGAACAAGAACAACCAACTTCACCAGCCACTGAGATTAAAGAAACATCAACTGATATTAATGAAGAAATTTCAACTACTGAAAAAAATATATCTGAAGCAGTTACACCTTCTGAAATTTTACCCACTGAAACTGTTTTAGTTGAAGATAAAACACCAGAAAGTGAAACAAAAACTCCTGAAAATGAAGAAAATATTCCAGAAGGTGAAACAAAAGCACCAGAGACAGAAGTTTCAAGCCCAGAGGCTCCAGTTGAAGTACCAACATCAATACCTGAAGAACACACATCAGCACCGATTGTACCAGAGGCAGAATCGACTGTTTCAAGTGTCAGTGAAGAGACTGAAACAAAACCAACTGATGAAATTCCAGCAAGCCCTGAATCAGTGACAATGGTATCTGAGCCAAGTGTTGAAGAACACAAAGAAACTGAACGACCAAGTAAGCCAGAAGAAGCTGCAACGACTGAACATCTTGCTGAAGAAACAACCAGTGGCCCAGCTGAAATAACTCCAACTGAGACAAACGAGTTGCCAGGAGGAGAAATTCCAGAAACAAAACCAGAAGATAAAACTGAAATCACTCCAACCAAAGAAGAAGGCACAATGGCACCAATCCCAGAACAGCCATCAGTTGATAAAGATATAACTACTCAGGCTGTAATAACTGAGGCAGCTACATCATCACCAACTGATTCAAATGAAATTCCAACAACGCCAATCGTTCCAGAAATAATTAAACCTGAAGAACCAGCCATATTATCGACTGAATCTCCAGAGATACCATCAGTAACTGAAGTTATACTTGAAAAAGAAACAAATAAACCTGAAATTGAAATTACTGAAAAAACAACAATTGAAAATGAAAAACCAACTAATGAACCAGTTGAAACAGCAGTTGAAACAACAGAAAAACCAACTGAAGAACAAAAACCTGATGAACAAACAAGCTTGCCAATTTTACCTGTTGAAAGTGATACAGAAAAAATTTTAGAGGAACAGACAGAAGGACCAAAAATAACCCCAACTGAAGGTAGTATCACTAGCGTTGAGACTGAACAACCAGCTGAACCAACAGCAGGACCAGAGAGCTCATCAATTATGCCAAGTGAAGAAGCTGAAGTTACCAAAAAACCGGAAGAAGAAACCACAGTAATAGCTACTGAAGAACAAACAGAATCAGCATCAATTCAACCAGAAAATAAACCAGAAGAACCAATTGAAAATATTCCTGTTATTCCAGAAGAAAAGCCTGAAAGTGTAACTGTTGCAGTTGAAGAAAATTCAGAAAAACCTGAAAGTGTTACTGATGCTGTTATTAATGATGAAAAACCATTAGAAAGTGAACAACCAGAAAATACTCCAAGCTCTATTGATGAAAAACCTGAAGAAAATATGACAGAAAAACCAGAAGAAGTAACTGAAGGTATCAAAGTTGAAACAGAGACTCAGGCTAATGAAGATAAACCAACTGAATCTGAAATTGCAACAGAAAAGGTTACAGAAAATCCAATAATAACTGAAGCACCACAACAGCCATCTGAAGAACTTTCAACAGAAGCTGCAATTGCTGAAGGAACAACAAGCTTGCCAACTCAAGATTTACCAACTCATGTTGAAGATGAAAAACCAGAAGTAGAAACAGCTATTCCAGTGACTGAAGAACCAACAGTGTCTGAAGCTCCTGAATCAACACCAAAGATAGAAATTCCAAATGAATTAACAGAGAAGCCAATTGAAGGTATTACTGATAAACCAAGTACTGAAGAAAAACCTACTGAAAGTGTTATTGAAGAGCAAACAGAAGTACCTATTGTAGAAGAAAAACCAATTCAAACATCAGATGAAAAACCAACAGAATTACCAATTGAAAAAGAAACAGAAATCCCACAAGAAGTAACAGAGCCAAGTCAAGAAGTTGTACCAGAATCAACAGAGCCAAGTAAAGAAATTGTACCAGAGGTGACAGAATCAAATACAGAAGCCATGGCAGAGGTAACAGAGCCAAGTAAAGAAAGTGTACCAGAGGTAACAGAGCCAAGCAAAGAAATAACACCAGAAGCAACAGTTGCTCCTAAAGAAACAATTACACTTACTCCTCAAGACGAAGTACCATTAACAAATGCTCCTGAATCACCATCATCATCTACAACTGAATCAGCAGAGGAAGAAAAACCAACTGAAATATCTCCAGTACAACCAGAAGCACCAGTAGAAACACCAGTAGAAACACCAGTAGAAACACCAGTACCAGAAATAATTGAACAAATTCAAACTACATCTCAACCAGCTGAAGAAAAACCATTTATTCCTCAGGAACAAAAGCCTGCTGAGCCAGAAATTATTACAAGCTCAACTCTAATACCAGATAATAATGAACCAATACCAACTGAAGAAGATCAACACCCAGCACAAGTACCTGAATTACCAAGTACGTCAGATGAACATGAAGAACCAATTAGTCCAATTGATCATGGTATTACACCAGAAAATATAACAGAAACACCAATAAGTTATACAACACCAACAACAGAAAATATTTCTCATTCAGCTGATGAATATCCAGATCACAGTTCAACAACTGAAGAACATCCAAACTTCCCAGTGAATAGTGGTTCATATATACCACCAGATGAAGATTATGGTGAAGGTGAAGATGATCAAGCTGTTTATGGAGCAGGAACATGTAGATACAGTGGAAAAGTATATGTGTCAGCTCAACAAATACCACGAGATGATCCATGTGACTTCTGTTTCTGCTTCCGTAGTGACATTATTTGTCTTCAACAAAGTTGTCCACCACCAATAGCTCGTTGTCATGAAGAACCAATAAGTGGTTTTTGTTGTCCAAGATATGCATGTCATGTACCAACAGCAACATTATTAAATGTAACAACAACAACGACAACAACAACAACAACATTACCACCTCATTTCCTTTCACATGCATACAAAGGAGCAACTAAAAGAAGTGGATGCCAAATTAATGGAAGATCGTACAGAGTTGGTGATTATATTCAATCATCATCTGGGCCATGTCTTCGTTGCACGTAAGTTTTTAATTTCATTTAAATTAAATTATATTTTTTTATGTATTCATTTGAAGACAATTATTAATTTTGTTCTTTTATTTTTGATTGATTTTATAGTTGTGGAGGTGATGGCAGTATGAAATGTGATCCACTTGTTTGCACACCAGAACCAATGATTCAACAAATAATTGCCTCAGCAACTGCCAAGAGGAGAAGATGAGCAAACTCACAATCTCAACCTCGTTCTTCACTGAAGAACTTGATGGAATTTTAAATCACAAGATTAAAAAATAAATTAAAAAAATTCAACGAAAAAGAAAAAAAAAACGAAAAACAACAAAAATTACAACAAAAAAAAAATTAATAAAAATACAAAGTACGATGAAGATTGATTGTTTGAAAGTGACGTGAAATTATACGAATGGTGTTTTGTGTATAAAAGTGAATTTAAACAAGAAAACTAAAAAAAAATATAACGAAAATAAGAAAATAATACGAAAAAAAAAATGCAATTATATATTTAAGTAAAAATAATTCTCGTCGCGGAACACACAGACAATTAATTGTGATCAGCGATTAGATAACGAACTGAGTGGCCAAAAGCGTAAAAGTTTTTACATTTATATATAAATAAATTTAATAAAACAAAAAATATTATAGCGATAAAATGAAAGCAGATGGGGCGCGTTCATGGTGCCAAAATAAAATGAAAAAAAATTAAAAAAAGCGATTTATTAATTCGCAAAATTTATTTAAAAATACGAAGGCGATTATAATAATATAAAACAACTTAGTAAAATAAATTTTTTTAAAAATATGAACTGTGCCTTCGTTATAAGAGTGTTTAACACAAAAATCAAAGGCATATCAAACAGCTTCATTTTAAATAATAAATAAACGTGATCGCCAATACCGAATTTATTAAAATGAAAGAAAATTTTTTAAAAAAATTAAAATAATCAACAACGACGAGTGGGTATAGAAAATTAATATAAAAAATGATAATAAGTAGGCTGAGGGCCACGACCTGTGCTAGACTTGAATGAAAAAATTCACGACCAAATGCATCTTGAAAATCTTTCAAATTTATTATTAATATTATTATTCTTTTTCTTAATTATATTGTAATTTTTTTTTTTTTTTTTTTATAAATATATACAATCGAAAGATTTTTGAAGCTAAAAATTAGTCGCCTCGCACAAGTCGTGGCCCCATAGCATCGTTTGCTGGATTCACTTTAAATAGTGTCAATGTAAACGTATTTAAAAAAAATATATAATAAATAATTTAAAAAATGATGATAAATTTGTTTGTAAGAAATAACAAAATGTGTATGTGTGAAGATTGAACGCGCAACTTAAAAAAAAAAGCTCAAATTTTCAGCTCGCACGGAGGACCGATTAAATTTTTTTTTTTTTATAAATAAGAAATAAGATTTTTTAATAAATCACAAAATAATTAAAAAAAAAAAGGAGGAAGGAAAAAATAAAATCGCTTCTCCGGCGAGCTGTCGTCTTATATATAAATATATATAAATATTATTATACATTTATACGATTCTTTATACCATTGTAATCTCAATTGATAATTAAACGATAATGAAAAAAAAATAAAA
>JAPYYR010001472.1:0-14825 GCA_030523065.1 Aphidius colemani
ATTTGTTTCTTCAAAATAATCTTCAACAAGACGATATTTTCTTACCAGACTCATCAGCTTTGGTAAGTTAAAATTGTTTAATTAATATTATATCATACAATAAAAAGTTGAATGAATTTTTAATGAATTTTTAATTCATTTCTCAGGCATTTCCTCGATTAATAGCTTTGAAAGAATTAATTATATCTGGTTTTGGACTACATCAATCATTAGTCCAGTCAATAGGTGAAATGAAGAGCTTAGCTATACTAGAGCTAGTCTCAGGCTCGCTAGATCCCTATTCAATGTTTGATGAAGACATAAATATGTATCCGATTGGCAAATTAAAAACTCTAAAGACCTTACAGATACCTTCTGATCGAGGTGTTACAGATGAATTTTTAATAAACCTTAGTAATAATGCTGAGCAATTAAAATTATTATTTATAATTGGTACAAATATAACAGATAATAGTATAATTGCACTTAATAAGTTGAAACAATTGAAATACGTCAATCTTAGTTTAAGATATCCTGGTTTAAATGGTTCGATCAAAAACAATAAGTTTATCACTGACAAATCTATTTCTTCTTTACGTAATGAAAAATTACGTGAATTAACTTTATCAAATTGCATTGAAATCACGAATAAATCAGTGATTAAACTTATTGAAAATTTACCACATTTGGGATGGTTATGGATTAAAAAAACAAAAGTGTCTCTTGAAATTGTCGAAGAAATACCTAAATCAACAAAGTATCGTACAAAGCCATTATTTGTATATACTTCTTTGGAAGATAGTACTACTATTTTCGAATTATCCAAACAACTATTTAATATCCATTTTCGTGCTCGATCTGAATAAAACTAGTTATATCATTTTATTGGATTAGAATAAAGTATGAATAAAAAATTAATTTAAATATTTACATGTGATTAATTTATTTTTGTCCAGTCGTTATTGCTTGCTTCAGAAAATAATTTATATTTTGGTTTTTGTTATCTAATTTATATAACGAAATTAATAATGAAATTTTTACATAAACAAGTACCAAGAGTACTCAACGATGCAAAAAAACATGCTATTTTACATTATGCTGCATGTAATTTCGTAAAACATTTTTTGTTATTGTTAATTTTTCAAGTCATTATAATCTTAACAGTTGTTGCCAGTTGTTGCACGTGTTGAAAACGTAGTCAAAGATTGATCCACGGTACACACACAGTGTCACATTCACACACAGTGCCTTTTGATAACAAACAGCTGATATTTCATACTTTGCATATGTTTTTAGTGTTGACTGTTGATAATTAACAACAAGTTGTTTGTTAAAAACAAAAAGTATGAAGCGATTTCATCAAGGATCCAAAGATTCCGATGGAGCTACTCCAAACAAAGGTAAATAAATAAATAAATTATTAAAAAATTAGTCTCATTAACAACAACAACAACAACAACAACAACATTAACACTAACAACAATAATCGAATATTAATATATTGTATTATAATTTTAATTAGTTGCACTTGTTGAAAGAAGCACAACACATGATGGATTATTTGTTAATCATTGGGCATCAACAAAATCATCAACTGAAGATATCATAGCACTAGCAACAGAAATTCAAAAAGTAATAAATTAAAATAACTTTTTAACATTAAGTCAATAACAATATTCATTTTATTTTTAAGGCTGACAATTTTATTCGTGCAAATGCACAAAATAAACTTCAAGTTATTGCTGAACAAATGAAATTTTTACATCAACAAGCACAGAGGGTACTCAATGATGCAAAAGAACATGCTATTTTACATCATGCTGCATGTAATTTTGTAAAACATCCTGGAAATATTTATCATTTGTATGAAAAATCATCTGGACAATGTTATTTTTCAATGCTAAGTCCTGAGGTTAATATAACTCTAATATTTAATCAAACAATTTCATCTATTTTTTGTTAATAATAATTATGTTTTTGGTGTTTAGGAATGGGGAAACAATGGTCCATCACAGCTGTACAAAGGCTCATACAGATTGGAACATGACAATTCTTGGACACCACTATCACATATACAAAAAAAAGATTCAGAATTAAATATGTTTGATAAACATTTATCACGTAATCAACTATTTGCATTGTCATCTAGCGAATTGATGAGTGTTGATTTATAATTATTATTTTTAAAATATATCAATAAAATTGATTATTATTTTTTCATTAATTTTTATTCGCTACATTGAAGATTTATTTATTTCGAAATAATAATTTATGAGGATGATAAAAATACTATCTCATTTGAAAAATAATAATCAGGCAAAATAAATATATGTTTTTTTAGTTTTTTAAAATGTATAATTATATCAAATATCATAAAATTTTTTTATTTAAAAAGAAAAAACAAAAACTCATGTTTTCATATGCTAAAATTATTTTCTTTTTTTTTTTTTTTTTTAATTAAAAGAAAAGTTAAAAAATTAAATTAAATTAATTGAAAATAAAAAGTATGAAAAGATGATTATTTTTTTGTTCGATGTTGATGTTTTTTTGGTCATGTTGGATTGACACGATGTGCTGTAACAATTAAAAATTCAAAGAAATAAATAGTTATACTAAAAAAAATTTAATTTTTTCTTTTTATGAAATAATAAAATGATCATTACATTGTATTGGTATTCTCAGTGGTTCTGTGTCTTTGATAACACACTCGTGTGTTTGATGATGAAACAAATATTGTAACAAAAGCTGTTTGTCTTCACCAAAGCATGGATCATAAAAACCAGGTAATTCACTCTGTAATAAAACAAATAATATAAACAAAATAAATAGATTAAATAAAATTAAATATCAACTTACTTTTGATGCTTCATGAAGTACTAGTTTGGATCCAACAACTAAACATTGTAATGGTATTGTAACATCAATAACATCATCTCTATTATCAGTTTCAATTTCTTCATTATAATTATGTTTATTTGGATAAACAAAACGTCCATAAATTGCTTTTGTTATAACTAAACCACCTTTGGCTTCTTCATCACTACGTATTCTACTAAATGTTGCCATCATTAAACAAATAGCTGCTTTAGCATCTTTTTTTTTCTCCAACATTCGTGCTTTATTTAATTCTTTTTGTTTATCTTTTTCTTTCTCACGTTGTTCATTAACAACTGGATCAATTATTAATTTTTTAACAATAGTCCATGTTATAATTGGTGCAACTGTTGCATAAAATACTGGCGCTGGTAATATTTCTTCACATAAATGAATTGGAAATAAATATGTTTGTGATGCACGTACTAATTTTATTCTTAATGTTACACCAGCTGGTACTGCAACACGTACTGCTGCTGATAATGTACTGTGTTTTGATATTTTTTTTTCAGCTCCATATTCAATATATGCACCAGTTGTACCAGCTCTAAAATAAAAAATAGCATTAAAATTTAAATTAATAATCAATCAATCAATAAATGAATCAATTTTAACTTACTTAATTGCACCACGTATTTTCATTTTTTTTTCAGGCAATTTATAAGTATAATTAAAACTTGCAAATGTACTTAAAAAACCAAATTGTATTGTAAACGCTGTGTATGAATTTTGTGTTTCTCTGACAATCATTGTTGACATTGCATTTTGTAAACCAGCTTTGCATGTTAAATAACCAACAGTACGTTTATCTAGTTGAAAACCAAGTGAACCAACAAAACCAGGACGTGCTTCATTTGTTTTGAATTGTAACATTGTTGCACCAGTAAAAAACAAACGTTGTGTTAATGAACGATAACCTTTTAATGATACAACTGGTCCATTGCCAATACCAACATCAACTTCCATCCAACTTTTTGATGAAAATGCACGTCTGCCAGAAAAATTAACTGAACCAATACCAGTACCATTTTGTGTATCAACTTGTCCATATAATGTTAATGTATCACGCAATGTTAATGGTGCTTCAATTGATTGTTGAAACGACATACCACTAACTTCAATACCACCAAATAAACCATCACCCTCATAGTCATCCTCATATTTGTTAAATAAATCTGTTGCATTTATGTGAATAGTTAAATTTCCTTTTGGATTTGTACGTTGTTCAAGACGTCTTTCAGCTCTTTCTCTAGCAATTCTTTCATATTCTTCACGTATTTCTTGTGGTGTACGAGTTCTTTGTACAATTTCCCAGCCTTGTGTTTCAAGACCACGAATACCCAATGAATCATAGATTGCTCGTTGATGTGGATCACTCAATACTGAAATTAAATTCAACAATTAGTATTTATATTTTAACTTTGTTTGTTATATTCTTCTTTTACCTTCATATGCTCGATTTGTTCTACTAAACAATACTTCAGCTTTTTTTTTTAATATTGGATCAACGTGTTTGTCGGGATGTACGAGTCTACTTTGTCGTCTATATGCATGATGAATTTCTTCAGGTGTTGCCTGTTGACATACAAAATAAATATATAATAATATAACATTAAAAAAAACATGGACACATGAAAATCTATCAACAAAAGTCCAAAAATTTCATCAGAAAATTTTAATTAAATTTTGTTAATATTTATTCATAAATATTCTAATAATCATTAAAATTATTGTTTATATTTATTAAATAAATAGTATTACATGTAGTTATTGAAAAAAAAAATAGTAATTATTATGATAGTTATTAAATAAATTTTTTAACATTACGTTTTTTGAGACATTTAAAAATGTGTAATAATCCTCTTCGATAATATTGTCTTGTTCACTGTCGTCATCCATTTTACTAATTTTATTGTTAACTTAATAATATCAGGTATATTTATACAACTTATTGCAATTATTTGACTTTAATTTTTTTCATTTGTGTCTTATGAAATATAGATTATAGGTTACGAAATTAAAGGGTAAATTTATTTTATTTTTTGGGATCAACCGGCAGATTGGTCTACTCCAATTTGCATCAGCAAGTGGCGACACCAAAAAAAAAGAGAATACAATCACACAATCGGTATTTTATCTTTAAAGTATTTTTTTACTTTACAAGTACGCCACATCTTCTTCTTGACTAATGCCATCAATAATTTATTTGATTCAATTTGAATCATGGAAGTCTACATGTAAACCTCTATGATTTGAATACATAAAAAGTCATTGGTTTTTCTATATAGAAATTATTCCCGAAAATAATTTCTATTTCTTTCTGAAATCAATTTCAATAAATATTGAGAATAAATTATTTATTGATTTTATATTTTTCTTTTTCATAAAAAAAAAAATGATGAATTCAATAACTGAATAAACGTATTACAATAACAATATTTTTATAAAAAAATAAAATAAATAGTAAACATTTGTTGCGCGTAATGTTGATGAATAATGCTGCACCTGTGCAATATGCACTTCTTACATCCGGTCAAAGTTCCGGCATTTCCGGTATGTATTTACATACAAGTATATCAAAAGTATCAATGGGGTGGATGATTATTGAAATCCCCCTAAACCCCAACCTCGATAAGGGGGTGTAAAAGTACCCCCCGCAAGTGAGGGTGCGACCCTTAAAACACTTTATGCATCAATAAACATTTCTTACTATATACTAGCCTAATATCTACATACCTCAATTGATGACCATTTTTATTATACAAGAAACAGATATTTTTAGCTCTTTTTATTTTTAATTGTCTTACGAGGTCTTTTATGTCTTAAAAATCAAAAAATCATTTTAAATAATTTTAAATTTATTAAAATAGAATATTTAAGTTAATCGCATTCGTTTGGAACATCTCATCGATTTTGATTCTACTTTTTCAATACAATCATGAAACTTTTGCCAATTGACAAGTTCACCTTTTAAATAATTATCAATACATTTAAATAAAGTGTCCTTCAGTTTAGTTGGAATATTAAGCCATTCAAATAATAAACGTATTTTATAAACAATAAAGCTATGACCACTTATAATTGATTGAATATTTTTAACAATTAAAAGCCAGTTCACATTCTTTTTAAAATTGACTTTTAAATTATTATTATTTCCATATTTCCATTCAACAAGCTTTTCAATTTCATTATATCGATTGCCATTTATTACAAAATAATTGCAAATTTTATCGAGAGGAATTTCCTGCAAAAATAAACGTTTTTGCTCTGGAAATTTCATTATTTTTTCTGCAATTTCGTACAACAAATTAAACTGTTTACTTTCGTAAAAGTAAAGAGCAAAGTTTTTAAATTCGTTGATAATCTCCATGTGATTTGTCAGTGTATCAATTGATTTGACATTCCAATGTGAAATGACAATTGCAATAAATTGAAGTTTAATTTTTACATGAAAAGATAATGACCAGCATGTGGTGATTAATCCTCCAGTGAAATGTTGCTTATAATCAGACCAAAATTTTCCAAGCATCCATAAACTAGAATATTTATAATTACCAAATTCAACATACTCGTTGTTAATTTTTTCAAGTATTTTTTTTAGTATATTTTCATAATCAATAGCACTCATTATATCTGAATTTCCTTTACTCGTTTCAAATACTTCAAAATATAAATATTCCCATGGCCAAGAATTGATCATAAGTTTTAATGAAAAATCACGATTATTTTTTAAATAATTTCCTCTTTTTCTTTTGCTTAATTGTTGCATTAAAAATACAAAATTATCATCTAATATTTGTAGAGGTAATAGATCCTGATTTAGTAAAAAATTTACAATATATTCATCTTTTTCACGCTGATTCATTCGTAATTGGAGAAAAAAATATCTTAATCTTGCGACATTTGAAGCCAACAAATAATTTTTATTTAATCGTAAAAATTGTTGGATATATCCAACATTATATTCAGCTGATCTCATTTGATTGTTCAATAATGATTGCCTGTCTATCCAGTACAAAATAGTTGGCTTATCAAATGCACTTGCTGGATAACGCTGGATATCTGTGATACTTGTCTGATCTGTAATTTTAAATTTTGTCCATATTTTTTCAATAGTTTCAGTAGCACAATATTTACAAGCTTGCATAAATAAAATTTGATAGTCAATATTTGCATAAGATAAATGATTATTATCCATGCTTGTTGAGATCGCTTTGATGGTATTTATCAAATCAATTTTTCCATTATCTGTCCATTGAATATTGTCAACATAGGCTCCAAATAATAGACCTCGATTGTTTAATCTTTCTACAGCAAGACATGCTTCCCATAAAAAATCAAACAATTGTTCACCAATGGCACTAGTGACATATAACAAATCATCTTTAGTAATTTGTGATAATTCTAAACTGTCAATTATTTGAAATGTAATATTTAAAAATTCTTTTCTTTCCCATAATCGATCGTTATCTACTCTTGATAAACACAATGCATTTTTCATTTTTGATTTTATATATTTATCATTCCACACAATTGTTGCTGTTTTAATTAAAGATCTTTGTTCAAGTGTTGGATTGAATACAAAGTTTGACCTGAAATTTATATTTAAATGCTCTCAGTTATATTAAAAAATATTTGTCATGTGAAAATGGAAATTGTATCAATTTTTGCAAAATATATATCAGTCTAATAAAATATTATATTTTATACTTACACAATGTCAGGGGGATTACGTTTTTCACGACTTTTAACAGCAAATATTTCAGGTTGAGCCAATTGACTCTTTGCATTTTTAAAAATTATACTTGATAAAGCAATAATTATTATTAAATTCATTTTTATTTTGTAACATATATGTGTTATGTTATTTCGAAAAAAATGTTGTGATGACAAAAATGTTTTTTTCATCGAAAAAATATAAAAACTTATTGATAATGCTCCAAGACAAATAACAAACAACATTTTTTTATATGAGTTTTTATTTTTGCATGCAAAGAACATAAAAAACTAGTTTTTTTCCGCATTTTTTCTATTTACTATATTTATTTTATCAGTTAAAAAAACAAGACAATAGCATTATTTTTTATCACTGCATTCTTCAAGCAGTAATAACATTTTGTATATCATAAAAATTAAACAAAATATATTGTCATTAAATTACACATTGTTTCAACATTATTTATGCAAAGTTAAAAATTTTTTTTTTATGATTTAAAATATTATTATAGAAATAAACGATAGGCTATTTTTATCTATGTATTTTTATAATTTTAATTACATTTGCTGTCATTGATTAATATTTATTGTTTAAAATAAATACAATATAGATAATAAATTAAGGGTAAAAAATTCCACTTGAAATGAATAATTGATAGTAATAATAAATCGATTTCACACCATCATGCTGAGTATAAATTAATAGACATATTGTCAAAAGAATAATGTGTGCGGTGAATGTGGGATTCTGATGTGGACCCCAATAAATATTGCGTGCATTTAGGGGGCTGAAAAATAAAAGGGAATATGTACTTAATTATACACATATATATAATATAAAACTGTGTTTTTCTTTGATATAATATACTTGCACGAACGATAGATAGACAAAAAATAAAAATATATAAAATACCAGGTGTTGAACATGCAACCCAACATAGATATACACCGGAAGGGGATGAACCGTGAAAATTGCATATTGGCCTTTTTGATAACACCCAAAATTCATACTAAATTATCATCAATTTTTTTTTTTTTTTTCATATTTATAAATTATTTCTCACGGAATAATAAAATTAAAAAAAGTATTTTTATAATATTTTTTGGAATACATAACCCGAAATAATAATATTATTGTTTACATTGTTTTAAATTAATTTAATGCATATTTAAATATCCATGAATAATTGTTATTTCATTTAATTTTTTTCATGTAGTTTTAAGCAAACAATGTTATAAAGTTGAGTAATTATTTTCACTCTGGATTAACTACTTTGCATTATTTAATTTTTTTTTTTTGTTTGAATATATTTATCACAAAGAGATATGTAGATGAACAAACCGGCTATGAAATTACTCATTTGTAAAATAATATTACGAGATGATTATTTTTTTTTTGTTTGTATTTAATATCGTGAATCATTGGAACAATAGAAAACAAAATTCATGTGAAATTTTAAGATAATACAGAGTATAAGAGGGGTATAAGAGATAAATGTTTATAGGATTGATAGAAATATTAATCATTAATCATCAAAGACAACAGGAACATTTAGTTTTCGAGTGAAAAGATATTCCCTTTGACTAACATCAAATGCGGGGTTGTTTATTGGTGTAATAATGATTAAGTTTATATATTGTTCAGAGCATTTTATGTTTTTAAAAAATTAATTTATTAGAATTTTTTATGTATAAATTCTGAAAACAAGTAGTTTAATTTCTTTTGTCTCTCGAGTTTTTTTTTTTTTAAAAAAGAATTCAAATTCAAAATCTAAAATAAATTTGATAAATATATAAATTGATTTATAAAGAAAACCTATTAATATAATTTTAATATTAAAATTACGATTACAGGATTTTTATCAATGGAAAATCCTATATGACCAAGTAGTTCGATTATTTTTATTGTTTTGATACTTTTATCAGTGTACTGGTTAATATTGCACGTGCATGACACGTGCATGTGTATATCGCGTAAAAACGTTGGCAATTTCTTTTGGTATCGAATAAAAAAAAAAAAATATTTATAGAAAACACCAGGTTTGTAGGTATAAAGTAACATAAAGGGTCGCCGACGGGGTTAACCGCACTGGTGACATTTGGCCGGTGAACCCAAACCTGTTATTATATTTTCATGTTTATAAATATTATTTTTGAAAATATGATTTTTAACATGTAATTATATCAACTACACTGAAATATTAAATCAAAAGATAGCTACATGAACAAAAATAAAAGTTGGATAGTTAAAAAATGAAAATAAAAAAAAATAAAAATAAAACAATGCTAAACCAACTGTCAAATTTTAAAATTAAACTGTTTTTTTTTTTAAATATAAATATTTTTCACATAATTTTATAGGTGAAGTAAATTTGTGTACAATTGTTTTCACATTAAAAAAAAATTATGCTGCTCTTTGAAGTATTGAAATATTTATCGCAATTTGCATGAAAATTTTGCTTAAATAATCGAAATATTTATGTTTTTAAATGGTTTTTTTTGTAATCTATAAAACTTTTTAGATGGAAAAAAAAAAAATGAAGGAAAATAGTGAATCAGTTGATATGTTTTTCATGCCCAGGGTTAGCTTGTCCCTTATCAGATCGATGAAAAGGCGTCGACATCAAGAGTACATTTGTGCAGACCGCCTCTGTTTGAATTTAGCAACCCCCGATTGGACGAATCAGCATTACTATACCACCACCGGTTACGACCCCGGGCATAGCTAGAATTTTCAAATAAATTTTTTTTTTTTTTAATATTTTTCATCCCCTGAAATAATTTTTCATTCTCAACATAGCTATCCTCAATCAAACACATCAGCAATGCACCAAATAAAATTGCCAAAAAAAGTTCATAAAACCATTGAATTTTTTATCATTTAAAATTTATTATTACAGCTAAAATTGTGATTAAAAAATGAAAATTAAATTGTGAATATTATAAAGCAAAATAAAAAGATCAATGCATCAAGTGTATTTTTTTTTTAAAATAAAATTATCTTTTTAATTTACTTATTAATCAATTGTGATATTTGTAAGTTAAATATTTGTTTGAGCTTTTAAATAAGCTTGTAAACAACAAGTGTAAGTGTTTTGTTAAAATAAAAAAAAAATATTTAAGCACGTGTCGTTAACACACGGCACGTGTGTATATTTTACAAATAAAATCATTGACAACGCGTGTCGGTCTTATCACACTAATTTAATCGCAAATAAGAATAAATTCTTGATATGTGTTTAAGTGGTAAATTGGATGGATTACTAGTGTAACATAAAAAGGATAATATTAATTAAAAATAACAGTAAAAAATTCCAATTGAATTTTAATTATTTAAATTTGGTTATTGTGTGTGCGTGTGTGGTAATTAATTGATAATAAACATGATGTATTCAATGGATAATTTGGAGTTGGATATGATGAATCGTCATTATATTTATGATGCTCATAGTTTTTTGGGTAATCCAGTTATTCCAACACTTCAATCACATTGTGTTACACCGACGGCAACGTCTCTTCCACCTTTGATGGCTGTTTCACAAATAACATCATCACATCCACCTGGTAGCACTGGTAGTTCAAATTGCAGTGAACATTATCCATTTGATGATAATAGTAGTGATGATGAAAGTGTTTATAGTAGTGACAGAGATATTAGAACAAATCGAGATTCACATTCACAAAGAAAGTAAGATTTATGTTATTTATTTTTCAATTATTGTAAAAGTTATTTAAAAAATATTATAAATAATTAATTGACTTTAATAGTTTATTTATTAAACAGTTTCTTTCTTTTATAAAATTCATTTTTTAAAATAAAATATAAATAATTCATAGAAGAAGTCATGACTGTATGGTTGAAGATGAAGATGGTACATCAATTAAAAGACCACGTCAAGCAGTTCAACAACGTCAAGCAGCAAATTTACGTGAAAGACGTAGAATGCAAAATATAAATGATGCATTTGAAGGTTTACGTGCTCATTTACCAACATTACCATATGAAAAACGATTATCAAAAGTTGACACTCTAAGATTAGCAATTGGCTACATAACATTTTTAACTGAACTTGTAAGAGCTGATAAAGGAAATGACACGTTAAATTCAAATGGTACTGTATCAAGATGTTCTGGTCGTGAAAATGCTGAAAAAATTATTGTACACAGTAAGTATAATCATCATTATCCCTGTCATTATTATGAATTGATAATAAACAATAAAAATAAGCCATTGATAAACGATATTTATTTTTAAACAAAGAAAATTAATTTAAATGATAATTTCAGGCTACGGTGGAAATCCTTTTATATCACACTCGTTATCATGGTCAAGAAAAAGTGATATCTCATCAAACGGAATGATGTTTGCAAAGGTATGGACACCAGAAGATCCAAGAGTTACAAAATTATTAACAAATAATATTGATAAACACATTGACACAATTGAATCGAATAATAAAATACAAAATAGCACATGGACATCAACAACGACATCAACAAATCAAATCAATGATACATTAAAAAGCAATGATAATAATTGTCATGATAAATATGATAATAATGATTTATCAATAAAATCATGGTCGTCAAATGATACCATTGAAAATGACAGTATTGATATTAGCAAAGTATGGTCACATGATAATCATAACGTTAAAATTGCTTTAACTAAATATGACATAGAAAAACATATGACAATTGATTGCGTTGCTGTACACTCATAGAAATATCAAATCAAAAATTGATTTAAATAATTCAAAATAAGGCAGAAGTATTAATATTCCATGTGTTATTTAGTTTTTAAGCATTTCTGCCTGAATTAATTTGAAAAAATGCAAAGAAACGTTTGTTTTTCTTTTAATACCAAAGAAAATAAAATTATAGGAATTAAATTTATTAATATTTTACATTTGACTAAATAAACATGACTAAAAAAAATTGTATAAATTAATCAATTGCTAGATGAGGAATAAATTTTAAAAAAAATTATTATAAATAATTAAATCCTTTAAAATAACATGTAAATAAGACAAACATTCTAGTCATATTATAATCGTAATAATTAAAAGTATTAAAATATTGTCATAAATTGATGCAATAATTACCTTATTAATAATGTATTTTTTATTTTTCACAAAATAATTATTTGTTTTTTTCAAACAATTTAAAAATAATAAAATAAATTAAAATTTAAAAAATATTTTGACATTATTTTTGTTTTTCTTTGTAAATTATAAATAAATTAAAATTAAAAAAAAAAAAAAAAAAAAATTAATTGAATTAAATAAATAAATGGCCTCAGTTTTCTAATGTATTTTTAATTTTTCCAGGAAATAATAATTTTTTTATGTTTTAATAATTTATAAATAATGTATTTTTAATTTGCCCAAAAATAATAATTATTTATATTTTTTTAAAATCAATTCTAAATAAATTGTAACAAAATATTTTCATAATTTCTTTGTGTACTTAAATTACATATATACTTGAAATATATAGAGTAGTTTTAGTTAGGGGTAGAAAAATCAACTTGTTCGTCTCTCAAATTGAGATTGCGCAATTGAAATTTGAAATATACAGCCAAAAATGGGCGTATTCGTTCGATATTACTTTATACAAGTACAATAAATTTGTATTAGTATTTATGTATTAAATTAAAGTATATATGTAATAATATACAAAGAGGATATACAAATGCATTTGGTGCTGATGAACACAGTGGAGGATACAGAGGTATAGTCAGACATGTATAATATTTTTAGCTAGAGGGCAAAATAAAAAAGCGTAATGGCGTCATGACGGCTGTCTTGTTTCCCACGAAAACAAATGTACAGACAGTACATATATTTTAATACATATATACATGATAAACCTTATGTATACCCTCAACTATAAATCCCACCCACAACCCATCAACTCAGGTCAAAGCCAAATGGATCTCTTCCTTGTATTCACTTTTTTTTTTTTTATTTATATCATTTTTTATTCAAACAAAAAAAGTCGTTCATAAGTTCATTATGTTTGAAAATCTAGGTCTAACTTTTATTTCTTTATTTTTTTTCATATCAATATTATCACATCAAATATTATTCAAACTTTTTGTTCTTTTTTAAATTAATATTTTGATTTTGGCCAATTTTCTTTGATTGGAAAATTCAACTAAAAAGTGTTGCTTTTTTATTGTAAAGTTGTTTATTATATTGTCATTAGAGAGTATGAAATTTTTTAAATTCTTCATGTTCATCCCCTTTTGTGTTTATGTGTATCGAAATAAAAATTATGCCTAATTGTCCACAAATCGACGGTTCCACTCAAGGGAACCCTTGACAGTGGGACTAGTTCTACGTATATATTTTTTTTTGTCTATTTTTGGGGGTTGATATTCACTTTGTACATGTTACACTTGGAGTTGGATATAGTTTTAGTAACACCCGGAACAGATAGAGACAGATACATCAAAAATGAAACAACAAAAAGTGCCAAAGTATTATAGAAATACAATTTTTTCCCTTCTTTCATGTGACGTATATGGATTCAATTACACTTCATTGTATGAGGATGTATATAAACAAGGGTGTTTTTACAGCTGATAATGGCCCACGCTTGATTCAATGTGTATTTACAATCCTATAGAGTCTATTGGTTCTTGTACATTAAAAAAAGATATAGAAATAATGACGGTTGGATATCCAAATAATGTGATAAATAAATAAATTATTTATAAATTTGATTATTTTTATTTTTAACTAACTATATTAATTATCGTTATCAGAACAAATCGAGATTCGTTTCATTCAATTTTATAATGAAAATATATAATTTTTAAATTATGCATAAACACACTATGACATTTTAAGATCAAAAAATATTAAATATATAAAATTATATTAATTATATTTATATAAATTATTGACAATTCACCTTTTTTCGGTTTGATGATGTTTTTTGAAATGATGAGTTGAATATTTAGTAGATAATTAAATAAAGGAAGAGCCCAAACAATTTAATTATGTCGTGACATGCATTTATTTACTCGAATAAAATAAATAAAATAAAAATATACATAAACGTGTAATAATTTTTGTAAAATTAGGGAGGATGTTTATCGTGACAATCGGTCGTTAAAAATTGCAGGTGTTTATTTATTAAAAAATATATTTTTTTATTAACAAAGGATGTATACTATTTTTTTGATGCTTTTTTGCCTTTAACACAGCCGCTAGCACAAGCCAGAAATTGAAGAAAATTTGGCTGTG
>JAPYYR010001473.1:0-14825 GCA_030523065.1 Aphidius colemani
ATGAATAAAATTGAAAATGATGTCTAATTGTTTGTTTAATGTTTTAAAATAAATAATTAATAAAACTAAACATATATATAATATTAATTTGACTTTATTCATTTATTTAATTGTTCTTTAACTATTTTTTCTATCGATTTTATTTATTATATTATTATTATGATGCATTTACAAAAAACTTTGTTAAATTTACAAATAAAATTTGTTGCCTTTACAAGACAACAGCGTAATCCCAGCAACGCCAGATCGTACTCACTAGTTTAAAATAATAATGCTAATAACTAATGGAATTAAACAACAACAATATATTTATTAAAATTATTAGACCATTTATTTTTCATTCTCTACTTTTTTTTATCAGATATTTGTATAAAAATAATTAACAGTTATATGTTTTAGCTCATCATAATTAAGGACAGTTAAAAAATGACATATATATACTGTAAAAAAAAAAAAAAAATTTAAAAACATATTACTTAATTAATAACAAAATACGTTTCGCTGTCATTAAAATTTTTTTTTTATATGTTTAATTTTTTATTATTTTTTTAGTTAATCTGAATCATTTTGGTCTTCTGATGATGATTTTTGTTCTTCTGATGATTCAATTTGGTCATCTGATTGTCTTTCTTTATCATCTTTTATGGCATTATTTTTTTCATCATTTTTTTTTTTCTTTTTCTCACGATCTTGGAGCACTCTCATTCGACGTACAAGTGCATCTTTTGGACGATCTAATTTTGATGAAAGATGTGCAAATATTTGATCCTTAGTATCATTCTGATGCTCTAACAAATAATTATTTATATAATCATCTTCAAGACTAGTAAATCTGTAAAAAATAATAATTAAAAAAATTAGTTAATTATTTAGTTGATAAATAATAATTTTGTTTTATTTTTTTTACCTTTGAGTTTTTTTAGTTTTAAATAAAGTTGTGAAACGATTATAAACACTACTAAGTGGTCTATTATCTAAACCGTTTCCCAAAAATCTGAAGAACTTTTTTCTCTGCTCAATAAAAGGTATATAATAATTTTTGCCATAACGAAGATTTATAAATGGTTCCACGTTTGTTTCATCCCAATCATGAAGCTATAAATTAAATAAATTAAACAATTTGATTAATAAACATTTAATTATTTCATTATTTTTATTTTTGGTTCAAATAAAAATACTCACTTGACAAAAGTCATTCCAATTTTTTTTAATTAAATGATCTTCTTCACTGTTGTAAGAACCTTTTTTAAGTGCAATTAATGTCTCAAATTCTTTACGCTCAGCTGCATATAATTGACTAGCAGGATTGTTTTCTATGAAATGTTGAATTGGTGGTTTGTGAATTAATTTAATTTCCATATCATTTAGTTTTTTTAAATCCTCATCACTAACTTTCTTTTGTTCATCTTTTACTGTCTCATCAGTGATATTTGTTTTTTTTTCTTTTGGTACACTTGTATCAGCATCAGTTTTTTTCTTAGTTGATTTTTTAGGTTTAAATGATGATTCAGTTGTTTGAGTTGATCTGTCAATAAAAGTTTTTTTCACTTGTAGACTTTTTCGTTTTTTAAATAATTTCTTTTTAATTTCTTTCACATCCTGTGGAATAGTATCATCATCATTTTTTTCTTCTT
Source organism: Aphidius colemani (assembly GCA_030523065.1). Taxonomy (NCBI): domain Eukaryota; kingdom Metazoa; phylum Arthropoda; class Insecta; order Hymenoptera; family Braconidae; genus Aphidius; species Aphidius colemani. The sequence continues at coordinate 1,635 of JAPYYR010001473.1, forward strand.
CTTCTTCTTCATCATCTTCATCATTATCTTCACTACTATCATTAATTCTTTCTTCATTTTTTAATACTGATGAATTAATTTTTGGTGTTTTTTTTGTAATTTCTTTAGGTTTATTGTCACTTTTATTGGGTGAAGAAAAGTTATCTGTAGTTTTTGCTGGTGATTTTTTTAATATTTGTAGCTCATCATCATCATCATCATCATCATCATCATCATCAGAACTCGAAAAAATATCTTTTTTAGGTGAACTATTTAGTGGATTTTCAATTGGAGATTTTTTTGGTTCTTCTTCTTCATCTTCATCATCTTCATCATCATAATCAGCACCTCCATCAACTTTATCTGTTGAATTTAATGTATGGGACTTTTCTAATTCCAACACTACATCAGAATCATCAGATGGGTTTGTTTCTTCACCATCACCATCACCATCACCATCATCAACATCTTCATCTTCATCTTCATCATCATCATTCTTATTATCTATTTTGCGTTTTTCCAAACTTGCATTTAATTTAGCAGCAAGAAGAGCTTTATTTTTAGCAATCTCATCGTCTATTCTATCAAAATCAGCTAATTTTTTTTTAGAATTTGGTGATTTAATTTGTATTGAAATTATTTTAGGTTTTTTATTTTCTAATTTAACAATGTCAACCAATGTTTTTTTAGGACTAGGTGATTTTATTTTTTGACTAATCATTTTCAATTTTTTATCTTCTATTTTAGGAGTAGATGTATTTTTAATTTTTTTAGATTCTTCAACCAATTTTGCTTTTGCATCAAGAAGAGCTTTATTTTTAGCAATTTCGTCTTCATCATCATCCAATGTTATTGGGATTGTTTTCTTTTCAACTGTTTGAATTGATAGTGAATCTCTTCTTTTTTTAATCTTTTTATCAGGTGTTTTTGTTGTTGAGGTGTTTTGATCAACTTGTGATTTATCAGCAACACTCACAGACTGGTCCAATGATTTTTTTTTTTGTTCTTTCAATTTTTTATCCTTTTTCTTTAACTGGGACTCAATTGGACTTTTGTTAATAACTGGCTCTTCTATCTTTTCAACTTCATTATTATCAGATTCATCTGTATTTAACGTTGTTGAAACAAATGGTTTTTTACCAGCATCTTTTATTAATTTAACATTTTCACAATCATTTGATGATGATGGACTTTGAGCAACAATTTGAATACTTTTTCTTGATTTGTCTTTTTTCATTTTTTTTTCCATCAATGTTTCCATATCTGCTGAAACCTCAAAATGATTTTTTTTCATTTTCTTAAATGGACTTTCAAGTATTTCTTCATCAACAGTATCAATTTTCTTTTTATTGTTTTTTTGTTTTTTTGATTTTTCAATTGAAGTTTCTTCATCAGGATTTATTATAACAATATCATCTGTGTTTTGTTTATTTTTTTTTGTTTTTTTAGGCTTTGAAAGAACCTCTGCATTATTTTCAGCTTCAGCTGGCTTATCATCAACAGTAATTTTCTTTTTTTTTTTAGATTTCTTAACACCATCGATGGCATTCAATTCTTGACTTAATTCTTCAACAATTTTTTTTGTATTATCTTCACTATCATCATAGAATATATCAGCATTATTATTATTAATTACAACAACTTCTTCAGCCAGTTTCTCTTTCTTTTTTTTAGATTTTTTAACAACATTAATAGGATTTATTTCTTGACTTGATTTTTCAACATTTTTCGTTGTTTTATCTTCACTATCATCATCATGGAATATATCAGCATCAATATTATTTACAAAAACTTCTTCAGCCAGTTTCTCTTTCTTTTTTTTAGATTTTTTAACAACATTATTGGAGTTCATTTCTTGACTTAATTCTGCAACATTTTTCTTTGTTTTATCTTCACTATCATCATAGAATATATCAGCATCATTATTATTAATTGCAACAATTTTTTCAGCTGGTTTTTCTTTCTTTTTTTTAGATTTTTTAACAATATTATTAGAATTTATTTCTTGACTTGATTCTGTAACATTTTTTTTTGTTTTATCTTCATTATCATCATGGAATATATCAGCATCATTGTTATTTATTACAACAGCATCTTCAGCCAATTTTCCTTTCTTTTTTTTAATAAATTTGGGACTCTTACTTGATGGATCAACACTTATCCAAGCTGGGGTTCCTTTCATAACGACGTCATCATCTTTTTTACTTTTTTTACTTTTTTTTGTGTTATTTTTATCACCATTTAATTGTCGTTTCAATGATTTTCGCGACATGTGGTGAACTTCGTTAGCTTTTTGATCCATATTAACAATCAAATTATTGTTTATTACATTCACAAATCAATTTAACAATTGCCAATTATTACAAACACATTATAAACACACGCTATTAAATAATTTTGGGTTATGAACCAACACGCTTTTGTTAATTTGTTCTCTTTTGAAGTTAGCGTCTAAATAACTTTACCGCTCATTTTTTTTTATGGCAGCCTGATTACGCCATTTTGATAAAACTTTTTTGTGTTGTCATCTTGATTCGTTATCTGCCTGAAGTTTGCTATTTAATAGAAAAAAATTTTTAGCGGGAAGAGAATGTTACGTCGGTAATAATAACAACAAACAATTGTCAATCAAAGAAAAAAAAAAAGAGAAAAGATTGTAAATTATCAGTCAATAAAAAAAAAACAAAATAAAACAAACTTTTTTTTGATGTTTAAACTATCAAATTGATCTGTAATTTTTGTATATTTTCTTATAAATCAATTTTTTTTACATTAATTTTTATTTTTTGATTATTCATTTGCTTTGTGTCGTAAAATTTTATTCTCGAGTAAATTCTCAGTGAAAAAGAAGGCATTTTATAAACATGGCCGAATCAACGTCAAGTAATGAAATAATTAATAATATTGAAGAAGATAATTCTGTGACAATGCTTGATGTATTACAAGAAGAAAGAGAACTTGAAGATGATGCAAATGCTGTTCTTGGTGCTTCTGATGATAAAAATTGTACATATGTCAAGGTCAGTCATGAAACATCAAAATTTCAAAATCATCAAACTTGATTTCTTACAAAGAAATTATTGCTAGATATAATTTAAACGATGATATTTAATTTTATAATGATATTTTATGTTATTTGATTATATTTAGGGTTACATAAGACAAGCATTGTATGCATGTAAAACATGTTGCTTTGGTGATGATAAAAAACAAGCTGGTGTTTGTTTGGCATGTAGTTTTCATTGTCATGAAGGCCATGAATTAGTTGAACTCTATACAAAACGTTCATTTCGTTGTGACTGTGGTAATTCAAAATTTGGCAATAAAAAATGTATTCTAGACAAGGTAATTTAGTTCTTTCATTATTTAATTTGTCAACTAAATAATGTTACATTTAATAATGAATATTGTTTTGTTCAGGCAAAAGCAACATTAAACATTGAAAATAAATACAATCAAAACTTTGATGGTCTTTATTGTATTTGTTCACGTCCATATCCAGATCCAGATTCACCAGAAGAAATAATAAATGATCAAATGATGCAGTGCGTCATTTGTGAAGATTGGTATCATTCAAAACATCTTAGCTGCAATGATGATGTACCAGATGATGAATCATATGAAGAATTAATATGTTCTGGTTGTATGAAAGAACATTCATTTTTATGGCGTTATGCAACAAATTATTCAGCAAATAAAAGTATTAAAAATGATAATAAATTAAATAAAAATGACAATGCTGATGAATCAGTTGATGTATTGAATGATACAATTGGCTGTAAAATGCCTGAAATGATTATTAAAAATAGCGAAAGTTCATGCTTTTGGATTTCAAATTGGAGATCATCATTGTGTCGTTGTGATGATTGTAAAAAATTATATGAAAATGAAAAAATTGAATTTTTAATTGATCTCAATGATTCAGTACAAGCCTATGAAGAAGCTGGTAAATTACAACGTTCTGAATCTGGATATGAAAAAGGAATGAAGGCACTTGCATCACTTGGACATGTTGAACAAGTCAATGCTATTGAAGGTAAATTAAACATTAAAAATTAATTACTAATTGTATTTTTATATATTTAATAATAATATATTTATTTATTTATTTATTTAGAATATAATAAAATGAAAAATCAACTAAAAGAATATCTTCAAAAATTTGCTGAAAATAAAAAAGTCGTACGTGAAGAAGATATTAAAGAATTTTTTTCTGGTATGGAATCAAACAAACGTCAAAAAGTTATTGTACCAGCATTTTGTCGTTGAAAAAAAAAAAAAAATTAATAATCACGTTAAGTATAATTATAATAATTAAATATATTTTTTTATATATAAAATATACTTCGTGTATTATTATTTTTTAAAAATTTTCTTCGATTGTTATACACTCAATTTTGGAGTAACAATTATTTAAAATTGATAATCTAATAATAAAAAGAAAAAACAAAATTCCAATTTCATTTAAAAATATATAAATTTAAATGATTTTATGATTTTTTTTTTTTTTTAAATTTAAAAATAAAAAAAACCCATCACCATTTAAAAAAATAATACATGAGTTAAGTTTAATTATATTTTTTGGATTTATAATTTAAATATATATTTATCTTTTTTTTAGTTTCATTGATAAATTTAATATTTTGTTATTAATGTGAATCCGTGCGAATTGGAATGACAACAAGTGGTTCATTAAATTTCGGTTTATCAGTATAAATTGACCAGGTACGTTTAACACAATCAAATATACCAGTTGCAATTGTTTTGACATAATCATCAGGACCAAATTCTTGATAAACACGATATTCATTATCAGTTTGATCACTTAATATATTAACTATTTCACTTCGTGTTTTTGGTGCTGGATGACGTTGTATTGCAGCCATTCTGTGCTCACTACTTGGTATTATAACACCATCAACTTCAGCAATTTTTAATCGTAAATATCTATGTAAAAAAATAATTTATATTTATACAATTAAAAATATATTTAATAAATTTACAATTAAGTTACTTACTTGTTGCAATGAGCAATATTTTCACCAGGACTTGCTGTTAATATATTCAACTGTGATTCATTTGTTCCATCATCAGCTGGTGCAACTTCGGCATTGTGAAATAGTCTATCACCATCTTGATCTAAAAATGTCATGTTAACTGAAAAACCTTCAGCTGCACCGTAACCATTATTTCTCAGTGTTTGTTGTGCTTGCATAAAATTAGCATCACCCAATAATGATCTTGTTATGAAGTAACGAGCTAAAAAATATAAGTACATGAGAAAAAAATTTATAAAATATTTTTTTATTAAATGATTAATAAGAAATTACGTGTTTTTCCTGATTTAAGAGATCTAGCACTCAGTGTATTAATACTGTAAACAAGACCGTGGTTGTTAAATCCCATTGTATAACCAGGAAGAAAACCAGCATAACTGAGAGAAGAAAATTTTTCTTCACGTAAACCAGTTTCAACAACATGGGCACTGACAATGTACCAGTGATTTAATGTTTCACTCAATGCATCTTCATTGTGTCCCAATATTTCCTACAAGAAAACAACATTAATTGGTGAGTTAATTAATACTATATATTACCTAAATAATGAGTGAGTTATTTATAGACAATTTACATAATTTTTTCATTAAATGTCTCTTGAAGATAATTTATTCATTTTATATTTATTTTAATTATCTATATATAAAAGTATTAGTCATTATTACTTCCATAAAATAACAATAAAATTAAATTGTAATACATAAAAACTACCTTGACAATTATTTAAAACATAAATATAAATTTAATTGTTTACCTGTCCAGGATAATTACAAATGAGAGAAGAACAACCAACTGGTTGTTTTGTTGATGCTTGACGTCCCTCAACGACATTTGGAATGATATCATCAAGATGCATCAAAAACAACTGAAAAAATAAATGACCAATCATCATTTTCATAATTCGAATATTAAAAATATTTATTTTTGAATTGTCATGAAAGAACAACACCAGCAACAATCAAAGGTAAGTTATTTATCTTGTTTTTTTTTCCAAAAAAAGTAAATTTAATTGTTATTCAATTAACTTGGTTTGGATGAATTTTTCCATAGTCAGTTTATGCAAATATAACTGCTAAAAACATCATTTTCTTTATAAATGTTCTTCTTCGTAAGACTTGCGTGTGTTTTCAAGGACATTTATCATTTTTTTTTCTAATTTTATTTTTTTTTTTATAATAACAAAAGACAATCAGTAGACACGGTACTCGTAGAGTGACTAATTATAATGATAAAACTAGACTTTCAAGTACATAATTTTTCCTTTCTTTTTTTCATTTATTTATATATTTTTAAAAAAATAATTATTAAAACAATAGTTTTATTTACCCGGAAATTATTTTTAACATTGACCCTGATCGCGGTGATTTGTTTTTTTTTTTTTTTTTTAAATTAAAATATTTTAAATTAATTATACCTTGTAGAATGGAACATTTGCACCGTCAGCGGTTCCTTCGATTTCGCGTAAATATTGAGGAAATTGTTTCTTAACTGCATCCAATGTTTCATCGTAAATTTTTTTACCTTCTTTTGTATTATACATAGACAAATATGTATCTTGAAGTGGTCGATAATTTTCTATATAATTATTTATCATACCTGAGAATGTACGACCCTGAAATTGAAGAAAAAACATTATTTTTTTGTCGTCACTTTTACTCATTTTATTCATGGTTAAACAATTGATGATTTATTGACATTCAATAATGGCATTGATAATAGTTTTTACAATCGAAATTATTCGTCATTATTATAGCTGTGTTAATGATTTTTTTTATTTTAATTATTCAATGTTATTTAAACATAGAAAAAGATTAATCCAATATTTTTCTTTCGTTTCTGCTATTTCGAAATAGTCACATGTCGTTTGTAAAATAAAATGACATTATCTAAGTTTATCAAAAGTGACTGTTAAACTACATTCTATTGACAATGTATTTCAGTTATTTTTTTTTTTTTTTTTTGTGTTGATACCTTTATCTCATAAATTGCATGGATCTAAGTTAAAACTCCAGCAGATTATTGAATTTATTAATAATATTATATAGCCCATTGTCTAGATGAATTAATAATTCATTGTATTTATTTTTTCATAAATTATTCAGAGCATTATGATAGACAATCAAACATGCAAATTTGATATATTATCTCTCGACTGTTTTTACTATTACGTAAACCGTTGGAACTTTTTTTTTTATGATTTTTTAATTTTTTCATTGTTACACTTAATTAGTAACAGATAAAACAAGCGATTTTTTAAATCGTTTTTTAATTGTTACACTTAGTTAGCGACGAATGAATTATATTGACAAAAAAAAAAATTGAATAAACATTTAGATAACATAATCAAACTTACGATATCGAAACCGATTTCATAATGTGTTCCTCTTGTGTAAATAATTGGAACAGCATTTCTTCTGCTTGCAATATCTATTTTTTCCACAACTGACATTTTATTATATTTTATTTATCAAATATGAAACAGTAAATTTTATTTTAAAAATAAAAATAGTCGTGTGTCTTGCTAACACTAAAGAATACTACACATTACTGATATAACGGTTAGTCTTATCATCAAAATGAGTAATGAGAATATTTTATTTGACCCAAAGCATCAATAAAAAATAATAAAAAATATTTATTTAAAATAAGCAGACAAAGAGTAAATGAAAATTTTAATTAATTTTTTTTCTTTAAAAAACAAGATTATATGAATAAATATATTTTTTTGTTGTTTATAAATTCAATTTAATTAATGTATTTATTTATTTGTTAAAATAACAAACAAGTGTTACAAATTGTTGCTTTATTGGTGTTCAAAACAAGACTGACAATTTCAAGTCTAGCATCGAACTTCAACTGGTCACTAATCAGTTTGTTATCGACTTATACCTCCCAGAGTTGTATCAGCATTCAAATTGCACCTAGGTAACAACCAACTTTTAGACATAAATAAATTATAAACAAGTAGAAAAAAAATAATAATAATCACACGAGAAGCTATTGCCTATTACAAATCATACGACCTTGACAATTCCACGAGTTTACTTTGCATTAATCGTCAAAGATATCAAACAACTTGTGTCTCATCTCATTCAACAATTATAATTACGTAATATATATAATTTTCATGATTTTTAAATGAAAAATAAACTTGGTAATTTCAAAAAAAAAACAACTATTAAATTAGATGAATAAAAATATATTAATTCTATGATTACAGATTTGTTGAGATAATTTTTTTCTGTATCAGAAATTTTTTAAATTATGAATACGTAATTATTTGAAATTGACATTGATGAAATACTTGGTATATATATTTATTTAATTTATAAAAAAATTTACTTTAAGATCAATGAGCTCGTAGGAGGGTTGACAGTAATTAGTCCAAGTTTACTCTAGTCTGTCAACACATTTCACAACTTTTTTCTTTTTTTTCTTCATTTTTCTAACTGTAATATGATTTTAGTTTTTTTTTTATTTATAATGAGATTGAATTTTCTGGTTATAAAAATATATATAAAATACCTGCATTAATTATATTTTTTAGAAATGATTCAATGACTGGAAAATAGTTATTTATTTTAAAAATTATATTGCTTATATTTTATTGAATGCGTGTTGAGTGAATATTGCGTGGACCATACTTGAATATAATTACTTATTAATTCGAATATAAAATTTTTTTATTATACATTTATATATTTATTTCAAGTATATAATTATGGAGGTCAGTCACGGGAAAATATCGCGAACTTGGATGCCCGTATGAGCCAATTTATTGTGGCATTGGCATGCTTTTTTTAATAGTAATTTTTTTATTTTAATTGATACTGATATGCAATACACTCACTTATGGAAATTCTCATCTTGTGTGTGAATAAATAGTAAATTAAATTTTCATCAATTTATTTTTATTACATTAAAAAAAAGTCAATATTTTTTTTTTCAATTATAAAATTTTAATTTCGATAAATAAAGATACTTATCTTTTTTTTTTTAAATTATATTTTCATATAAAATCATCATGTATTTGAAAAAAATAATAAAACTAAATTAATTTAGTCGATTTTAATTTTTTTTTCAAACATAAGGTTTCGAGTTTATTGGATTTAGCTAAAGCAATTTTAGAAGAAAAAAAAACATTAAAATATTTATCTGGCTTCTTGAAACTAATTAAGTGTGTCATCAGGTTGTTTATGTCGATTATTTTTATACAAATACGTTTGTCAAAATCGATATTTATTTAACACCTACATATTTATTTTTTATATTTTTTTTTTGTGCGGGTAAACATTATCGTAAAAGTCATCGTTACAGTTGAATCAATATAATCAATAATTTTATTATTTATCTGAATCATTTGAGCTGTCGTATTCTTCCGGATCGAAATTTGCTGAATAACGCCAACAGCCAATAACTCCATCCCACTAAAAAAACAACAAAAAACTATAAGTTTATATTCAAACTTAAAAAAAAAAAAGTTTTATTTTTAATTCATATATTTTTTTTTCGATGAAATATAATTATTACCGATGATGATATAATTTCTTGATGATAAGGATGCCAACTAACGTCTCTTACACAACCTCTATGACCATCCAATGAAGCAACAATTTGACCAGTTAATAAGTCATAAACTAAAATCATAAAAAATATTAAATTTATAAATAATTACAAAATAATTAATTTTCATAATATTAGTATATTATAATTAATTTATTCAATGTCTTATTTGCGTCAATGAACCTGCACAATTTTATACCAATATAAAACTTGAATAATATTTTAATTTATTCACATTGAAAACTTAGTAACTTTCTAAATGACTGATATGATATTAATGCAACGTAGTAATTAAATAATATTAATAATCATAGTAAAATTAATTAACTTAGAGTCATTTAAAGATTTAAAAAACAAAATAATACTTATAACTTTCCCAGTTCCACAGCCTGTATAAATAAATCTTTGTCCAGTTGTTGATATTGGTGAAAAATGACATCTAATAAGTGTCTGTACAACCGTATGACCACGATATGTCATGACACTTGTATCACCATCAAGCATGGTTCTGCTCGATTTGTAAACTGAAATAATAAATTATTGATTAATCAATGAGTCAAATATTTAAATTGAAAATAATATTATTGCTCAATGTCATTTTGACATGAGGTAAAATATTACTGTTGATATATTTATATACAAATATATTTTCACTTTGTATAAATTATATTTAAATCTTGATATTACACATAATATGAGTGACGTTTATTCAGAATAAAAAACATAGAAAATACTAATAATTTTGTGTTTTTATTAAATAAATTTCATAATTATTATTGTTATCTATTTTTTTTATTTAATATAAACATCACCCTTATTGTTTGTAAATATAAAATGTATTTATTACGTTGTTTTGGTACACGTTGCCAACGATAATCCCAATTTTGATTAGCAACAGCTCTTCTTGTTGATTCTTGTGAATCTTTACTTGAAAATGCACGAATGTCCCAAAGTTTTATTGTTTGATCTTTACTGTTTGTTATTAAATAACGACTATCAAGTTTTGAATCTAAATGTGTTATTCCATCAACATGTCCAGAAAATACACCAACTGGATGTGGATTATCTTCATTCAAAGTTCTTCTATCCCAAACCTAGTAAACAAAATTATTTTTATAAACAAATAGCTTAATAGCTATTATAAATATTCTATGAATTTTTACCTTACAAAGTCCATCATCACCACCACTGTATAAAATTTGTGATGTATTATCAGCAAATGCAACAGTATTAGCATCTTCAGCATGTCCTTCAATCTATAATAACGAAAAAAAAGTTATAATAAACTAAACTTTACGACTATTGCATTAAATATTTAATTGAATTTTATTATTTTATCAAAAAAAATTTATTAATTGCCTTGATTGCACACTGATGACATTCACGATCATAAACATAAAGACAACCATCATTTGCAGCACCAACAATTTCACGTCCATCAGTTGAAAATACTAATGAGAATATACAAAATCTACCATGATCTGTTGGTGCTAGTGGCAATGATTCTTGTATATTTGAATCACCATATATTGGGCACAGATAAACTAATAAAACAAATATAATTTAAAGCAAAAGAAATCATTTATATATAAAATTAATACACTATTTTTAGTTAACAATAAAACAATAATTATTATCATTACGTGCTTCAGACCAGCTTGAATAAGCAATGTAATTTCCATCAGGACTAAATGCTGTATCCAATATACTCCATGATACATTTTGTGCATTGATTTTTTTAAATATATTAAATTTACCATCATTTGTTCGATACAAACGTAATCGGTTATCTATAAAAAAATAACATATAAATTAATAATAAGACTATAGAAAATTAGAAGGTATTTTTGATTGAACCTTGTGATGCTGTTACAAGTAATTTTCCATCAGTTGAATAGGAACCACAAAATGCTTTACTTCTATATCGAGCAATTTTTTTCATTTTATTTGGTAAAAATGTACTTCCAATTTGACATTTTTCACTGGGGCTAAAACCATTTGATGTTTGACGTTTTTGTATCATTGATGTTACTGATCTATTTTTATTATTTTGACTATCTAAAAATCCACATGCTCTTTTTATCTCCAAGCTAATTTCATTGTTCTAAATAGAAACAAAAATTAAAACAGTTATTAATTTATTTCCATTAATTCCATGGGTATACTTGCATTTAATCTTGATGTGTTTGATAAATCACTTATATCTTTTGGTTTGATATTGTTATCCTTGGATTCATCATGCTCATCAGAGTTGTTCCATTCTCTACCACTGTAAATATTATTTACAAAAAAATAAATAAACATTAATGTTATTAAGAAGTATATTTAGCTGTTATATTAACAGCATGTTGATGAACCTTTGTATAAGTCGTATGGTTGAATAAACATCTGCTGCTTGTAGATCCATCTCCCAAATTAATAAACAAATGAACAGTTTAACAAACTATAGACATATAAAATTGTTACTAAAACATTTTTTAGCATATGTGTAGTTGTAAATACAATATTTTACGTGTTTTTATTATTGCAAATACTTTTTTTTATAGACTTTTGTGCTTGTGTTGTGTAATTTCAACTGATAACTGGTCAGAGTGCAATTATTTTTTTTTATAAACATATGTATTTGTTTCTATTTTTTTTTTTATGTTTCACTTGATAAACACAGCTGAGATTTTTTTTTATTTCGATTTTCTTCGTCTGATCTAACGTGTAATTTTCTACTTGCATGTCTGACCATATTTATACTTCTGGCTTTATCTACTGCTGGCAATAAGAAATAATTAATCAATACAAAAAAGATAAATAGAATAAAGTTTTAAACACAAAATAAAATTACAATATTGCAAAAATATTCAAATTTACTTTTAATTGTTAATTAATAATTTATTTTCTATTTTTCTTTTTTGAAAAATTAACTAAAAAAGGAAAAGATGTAGCTTAGGAAAAGACGAGAAATTGATAAGAGAATATCAAAAATTCATGAAGCAAAAAGCTAGTGAAGATGTGTAAAAGTGTAAAGATAAGAGAAAAAAAATTTGAGGTAACACATAAGATTGAGTGTGCATATTTAAATGAAAATAAAAATAAACATAAGCCTTACGGGGTTGTTTCCCCAGGTCATATTGTGATCGAGTTTGCGCCCAAAAGTTGCTTCCCTTCTTTTCAACCTTGGCCCCAATCACAACGAGACATCTCTCAATTTTCTCTCCTTTTCACTCTCAGGTCACATGCAATTTTCAATTTTATTCAATATCTACAAATAATTAATATTAATTTATTCAAATAATATCATTCAAAAGAATAATACGAAACATAAAATTCTATAATATCAAGGAGATAAGAAATAAATATTGCCAGGTAAAAATTTATTGGTAAAATTTAAAAATATAAAAAATTACTATTGAATATTAATAATTGAATAAGTATAGAAAAAAAAAAGATAATAGCGAAATAATAAGAAAAAAAAATTCCATTAGTAGTAATATTTTTTAAACCCTCTCAAAGTTTAAAAGGTTTTTTTTTTTTTTTTTTTTTTTTTTTTTTTTTTTTTTTTATTTATTTTTTTTTTATTTTTTTTTTTTTTTTTTTTTTT